>BQNB010060096.1:0-37060 GCA_026074375.1 Tanacetum coccineum | reverse complement strand
CTCTCCCCTTTCTACCTCTTAATTTCTATTAAGTTAATGTTTATTGCCATGTTTAGATTTATCTTGCTTATTATTGTTATTAGTTTATTTTTTAGGATGAGCGAGTAGATTTTATATGCTTGTTAAGTGATTGCAATTAGAGAATTAAGTGTGAATTTAAAGAGATTTTTGATTAATAATCTTGCGATTATTTAGATTTCTTATTTGGTCATTTCAAAGGGCAAAAGCCGGAGAAATAGTCAAACATCAAATCTAGTAATTATTACCTTTATAAGATATTGTTTTCAATAAAGACCAATGTTTTGAGAAAATAGTATTTTTACGGGTCCTAATTCGTCACTAGTAACTTTGATTCACACATAAGGATCTTTTCACGTCACTTGACAAGCATAATCAGTTTTTTATATATCTTCCTTTTATCTAGTTGCTTATTGCTTATTATGTCTGTTTATTGCTTATTCGATCATTTTGAGTAGCGAGTAGTTTAATTTGTGCTTGTTAAGTGATAATGTCCGTATTTAAAATTCATTGTTAAAACACAAAAAAAAAATTAAAAAACTAAAAAATTAGTATAAATTTTCTTTTTACATTTTAGTGCATGCGCACTCGTTCTCAATCTCGTAATTCTAACCGTCAACAACAACAAGTCAATCCGACTTTTATTGAACCATTCAATTTTATTGAACCTATTCTCGTAGTTACAATGGATGATAATCGTACTATGGCTCAATTGCTCGAAGCATCCACCATGGGTTACGAGGATGCCATAGTTGTGCCCGAAATCACCATGGACAATTTTGAGCTTAAGCACGGTTTGCTTACCCTCGTTCAAAACAAACAATTCTTCGGACATGACAAAGAAGACCCTCATGCACACATCCGTTATTTCAACAAGATCACTTCTACGATGAAGTTCCTGAACGTCTCGAGTACGTCGGTAAAGCTTATGCTTTTCCCATTTTCTCTCGAGGGTGCAGCCCGGATTTGGCTAGAAAAAGAACCCCCTCGATCGATTCAATGAACTTCTTCGAGCATGCCCACATCATGGATTTTCGGAGTTGCATCAACTCGATACTTTCTATAATGCTTTGAACTCTAATGATCTAGATTCATTAAATTCCGTCGCGGGTGGTAACTTTTTGGATAAAATGCCTCGTGATTACCTAAGAATCATTGAAAGCAAATCCAAGGTTTGTAATTCACATAATAAACCGGTTGTTGCCAAAGTAAGTTCGAGCACTTCAACCCCTGGTATTTCTCCCGATGTTGCTGAACTTAAAGATATGGTGAAAGCTTTACTTCTCGAAAAGAAAAACCAAACCCAAGCTCTCACTCCCGTCAAAGCGGTCAGGAAAGTTGTGTAACTTGTGGTGGTACTCATTCTTACCGAAATTGTCCCGCCACCGATGGCAACGTTTATCGTGACAATATTCAAGAGTATGTTTCCCAAGCAGCAACAGCTAATTTCAATCAAGGAAATTTCGGTTACCGAGCCCCAATTGCTAATCAAATTCGACCTACCGATTTTCTTCCGGTTCAAAAAAATCAAAACAACCAAGGAAATAACCAAAACTATTACAACCAAAACCGGGGAAATAATTACAACCAAGCTTCCGCCTACCAACCCCCGGTTAATTAAGGCCAAATTTACCGAACTCCGATTAATCAACCCCCGGTTCACCAAACTCAACCTTACCAAGCTCTGGCTCCGCAAACACAAGGAGTGTCGAGGATATTTTCAATTATTGTCAAACCTAATGAAGCAGTGATGAGAAATATGCAAAATCAAAATCAAAACTTGCAAAATCAAATGACCAATTTAACGGACATGCTTTCCAAGTTTGTGAATTCCAATACCGCTTCTACTTCAGGTTCAGGGACACTCCCTAGTAATACCATTACTAACCCGAAGGTAGATTTGAAGGGTATTACCACCCGAAGCGGTGTTGCTTATCAAGGACCCACGATTGCTACTACTTCTTCTTCTCCTCCTAAAGTAGTGGAACGTGAAACCGAGGTGACAAAGGACACGATGCTTCCTACTAATAACGGAAGTACCAAAGACGTCCAACCTCCGGTTGTCCAAGATCAACCCCAAGTACCAAATTCTGAGCCCGTTGTTGCTCCCGTTAGTGCTCCGATGCCTAACCAGAAATCATCAATTCCATATCCTTCGAGACGTAATGATGAAAGGCGCCGTGAAAAAGCTAACGACCAAATTGAGAAATTCTACGAAATCTTTAAAGATTTGAGTTTCGAAATTAGCCTCACGGATGCTTTGATTCTTATGCCAAAATTTGCCTCGACTCTTAAAGCTTTAATTGGAAACAAAGAAAAATTAAGTGAAATGGCTAGAACTCCTTTGAATGAGCATTGCTCGGCGGTTATCCTCAACAAGTTACCCGAAAAACTTAGAGACCCCGGCAAATTTCTAATACCGTGTGATTTTCCCAGAATGGATGAATGCTTAGCCTTGGCCGATCTTGGCGCTAGCATAAATCTCATGCCATTATCCGTGTGGAAAAAACTTTCTCTTCCAGAGCTCACTCCTACTTGTATGACTCTTGAACTTGCGGACCGTTCGATTACCCAACCGATCGGTATCGCCGAAGATGTCTACCTAAAAGTAGGAAAGTTCAAATTCCCGGCCGACTTTGTAGTCGTAGACTTTGATGCCGATCCCCGAGTACCCCTAATTCTCGGGAGATCCTTCTTAAAGACCGGACGTGCTTTGATTGATGTTTACTGGAGAATTAACTCTCGTGTTGGAAAAAAGCCGAACATTCCAATCTCTATCAAAACTTCGAGATCCACCACTAATTACGATTAAAGACGGCAAACCGAAATCGACATCATTGATATGGCTTGTGAGGATATTCCTCAAGAAGTTCTTGGTTTCTCCGATGCGGTGAATCGCGATGCAATCCCACTCCTTATTGTGACCCGATCGTTTCTACCTCTTCTCCGACTCTCACTCCCTTCGGGGATAGTGATTTTCTTCTTGAGGAAGTCGATGCTTTCCTCGCTATTGAAGATGATCTAACTTCACCGAAAGTTGATGACTCTTACTATGACTCGGAGGGGTTATTTTCTTCTTGAATCATTTCTCAATGATGATCCATCATTACCCCCTCCCACTCAAGGAAACTATTTACCTAAAATTCAAAAAGAACTAAAAGTTTGTGAAGCTAAAATTGATAAATCTTCAATTGATGAACCTCCTGAAGTCGAACTCAAGGACTTACCTCCTCATCTCGAATACGCATTTTTGGAAGGTGACAACAAGTTGCCCGTCATAATTGCTAAGAGTACTTGAGTGGTTAGGAAAAAGCCGCTCTCATAAAAGGTTTTGAAGTCAAGCACAAGCGAGCCATCACGCCGCTGGTAAACTCTCTGACATCAAGGGTATAACCCACAAATTTTGAACGCACAATATTCTAAGGAAGAGGAATACAAACCGGCGGTTCAACACCAAAGACGGTGAATCCCCAAGATCCACTATGTTCATCAAAAAGGAGGTTTGAAAAACTTCTTAACGCCGGATTAATTTACCAGATCTCGATAGTCCTTTGGGTAAAGCCTCTCGTACATTGCGCAGCGCTAAAACAAGGAGGTGTGCTTTACCGTTGTTGAAATGATAAAATGAAGTTTAATTCCTACTCGATGGTCACGGGTTGACGTTGTATGCATTGACTACCGAAAGTTAAATGAATGCCACCCGTAAGACCACTTTCCAATTAGGCGTTTATGATCAAATGCTCGAGAGATTATGCGGGAAACGAGTCACTATTGTTTTCCTCGCTGGTTTTCTCGGTTACTTACAAATTCCATCAGACCTCATGATCAAGAAAAGTGACAAACATTCACGTGTCCTTATGGAACGTTCTCCTACCGTCGCATGCCGTTCGGCTTATGCAATGCACCGGGCACGTTCCATAGGTGTATGATGGCTATCTTCTCAAGATATGATCGCAAAACGATGGAAGTCCCTTATGACAACTTTTTGGTCTTTGAGGGAATTCCATTCAAATTTGCCTCTCTCGTAGTGCAAATGCTCAAGTGTGAAGACACCAATCTTAATCTAAATTAGGAAAAAAAGGAGTCATTTATGGTTAAGGAAGCATTGTACTTGCCAAAGAATTTCCAAAAAAGGGATTGAGGTTGATAAAGCCAAAATCGATGTGATTGCTAAGTTACCTCATCCCACCACCGTAAAGGGTGTTCGGAGTTTTCTCGGTCATGCCGGTTTCTACCGACGGTTCATTAAGGATTTTCCAAAATTTCTCGACCGATGACTCATTTCCTTGAGAAAAATACTCCGTTCATCTTCTCCGATGAATGTATTCAAGCTTTTCAAACGTTAAAGAAAAAACTTACCGAAGCTCCAATCTTGATTGCCCCAGACTAGGACCTACCCTTTGAGCTTATGTGCGATGCAAGCGACTTTGCCATAGGTGCAGTCTTGGGGCAACGTCATGAAAAACACTTTAGGCCTATACACTATGCTAGTAAAACAATGAATGAGGCGGAATCGCATTACACCACAACGGAGAAAGAAATGTTAGCCGTGGTGTATGCCTTCGAAAAATTCCGATCTTACCTCATCTTGAACAAAAGCATAGTGTATACGGATCACTCTGCCCTAAAATATCTCTTTGCTAAAAAAGATTCTAAGGCGAGATTGCTCCGGTGGGTTCTCCTCCTTCAAGAGTTCACATTCAAAGTAATTGACACAAAAGGAGCCGAGAATCTCACGGCCGAGAATCTCGCGGCCGATCATCTTTCCCGATTAGAAAATCCGTATGAAAATGTGCTCGACCCAAAGGAGGTAAATGAAAAGTTTCCTCTTGAGACACTTAATATGGTGACTTCTCGTGGTGACTCAAGTACCCCGTGGTTTGCCGATTATGCAAATTACCACGCGGGGAATTTCATTGTTAAAGGGATGTCGTCCCAGCAAAAGAACAAGTTTTTCAAGGATGTTAAACACTACTTTTGGGACGACCCCTATTTGTTCAAAATATGTGCGGATCAAATGATCCGGCGGTGTGTTGCAGGCCAAGAAGCTGTTGACATCCTCACAGCTTGCCATAGTGGACCCACCAGGGGACATTACGGTGCCAACTACACCGCCAAAAAGGTTTTTGACTTAGGATTTTATTGGCCCATGATTTACAAAGATGCCCATGACTTGGTCACCCGATGTGACACTTGTCAGCGTCAAGGAAAAATTTCGCAGCGTGATGAAATGCCTCAAAATTCCATCTAAGTTTGCGAAATCTTTGACGTGTGGGGCATCGATTTCATGGGGCCGTTCCCGTCTTCACGAGGGAACAAATACATACTCGTGGCCGTCGACTATTTGTCAAAATGGGTTGAAGCGAAAGCGCTCCCCACCAACGACGCCCGAGTTGTTTGCAAATTTCTTAAATCTCTCTTCGCCCGATTCGGTGCCCCTCGTGCTATCATAAGT
This sequence comes from Tanacetum coccineum, assembly GCA_026074375.1. Classification (NCBI taxonomy): domain Eukaryota; kingdom Viridiplantae; phylum Streptophyta; class Magnoliopsida; order Asterales; family Asteraceae; genus Tanacetum; species Tanacetum coccineum. The sequence goes on along the minus strand of BQNB010060096.1, from coordinate 31,587 downwards.
GATCGCGAAACCCATTTTTGCAATGACCAGTTTGCAAAGGTCATGCTTAAATATGGAGTTACTCACCGTCTCTCCACCGCGTATCACCCACAAACAAGTGGGCAAGTTGAGGTATCCAATCATGGCTTGAAATGAATTCTTGAAAGGACCGTGGGCGAAAACCGTGCCTCTTGGTCGGATAAACTAGATGATGCACTCTGGGCCTTTCGTACCGCTTACAAAACACCCATCGGGTGTACTCCATATAAGCTCGTGTACGGAAAGGCATGTCATCTACCGATCGAGCTCGAGCACAAAGCCTATTGGGCCTTGAAGCATGCAAACTTTGACCTTGAGACCGCGGGTGATCACCGTAAAGTTCAACTCAATGAATTAAATGAACTTTGTGATCATGCCTATGAGAACTCTTTGATCTATAAAGAGAAAACAAAGAGGATCCATGACTCAAAGATCAAAAACCGCGTTTTCAACGTCGGTGATCAAGTCCTCCTCTTTAACTCTAGATTGAAGATGTTCTCGGGCAAGTTAAAATCCCGTTGGTCCGGACCGTTCACCATTACCCAAGTCTTTCCATATGGCACCGTTGAGTTATCCCAAAACTCCGGGCCAAATTTCAAGGTGAACGGTCATAGAATTAAGCACTACTTTAGAGGGGACGTACCATAAATGGTTGTCCCGGATCTCCAAACCTTCCCCAAGGACAAATGAATTCGGGGATTGGGTCAAGCTTAGTGACCCTAAACAAGCGCTTCGTGGGAGGCACCCCATGCTTATCCATTTTTCTTCTTTCTTATTTCTATTGTGATGTGAGGAGGCTTGTACTCTTCCGATTCTTGTTGTTTGTACTTGTGATTTTTTGTAGGATTGACCCAAAATTTTTGAAGACTCTCGTGTTCGGTGTTTTGTCCCGGTCCACTCGAGCTTCCTAGCCTTTGCTTGCCATTAGTTTGGGGAAATCCATAGCGACCTGATTATTATCGACTAACATCTATCTTTTAGCATACTTGATAAACGGCTTAAGATTTGTGTGATACTTTCTCCATGCTCGGATTATGCATTCGACTTTTTGAGTTCTAGTATGGGGTTATAAGCCTTAGACTAGGAAACATTGAGGACAATGTTTAGTTTTAGTATGGGGTAGTATATCTTCGATATGATCTTACCTACCTTTGCCCGTTGTTCTCACGTACCCCGTTTTCCCACAAAAATTAAAAAAAAATGAAAAATTTTAAAATTTTTCAAAAATAAAATAAGTGTTTTGTCATAATTTTGACTTTCCTACTGGGTAGAATAAGAATAAATTTTGACCCGATCGAGCGTGTTGAGCTCTAGCTTGTTCCTTAACTTTTAGGCTAAGCGTTCGCGATTTTCGCGAAGAACGAAAAATGATAGAGTTGATTATGAGTTGGATGCTAAGCAAGGATTATTTGGAAATCTTAAGAGCTCATGTATGTAATTTGTGGCTTTTTCTCCCATAAGCTCTTAACCGGATTAATAATACGTGCTGTTTTTGGAGATTAAACTTAAATCAACAATTTTTATGTAGTATATAGCAAAAATTTTAGTCTTAGTTCAAACTTATACTTGAATTTTTCAAAAAGAAGTCTTCTCTATATTAATATATATATATATATATATATATATATATATATATATATATATATATATATATATGAAAAATGATGAAAAATAAAAAATACAATAAAAATAAACTGTGGGCTGATAAAAGTTTGCTGCATCTTGCCGGCTCACAACCGATGTTGCAGCCTTCTAAAAGGTCGAGGGTTACAATTGCATAAATGTTATGTTTAATACTAAGTTTGAATTAATAAATAGATTTCTTTTTGTTAAATTTAAATATGATTTTGAACTTTTACTATTTCATTTTGAGTTTTTAAATAAGCTATGTATATACGGGAAACCTGAGAGTTTTTGAAACCTAAGGTCCGTGATTCCCGATACTAGTCTCTGTGGGGTGTCAAAAGCCTGGTCACTTAACCGCAAGGTTGGGATGTGCCGAGACGAAAGTTGCTACATGGAATGATCTCGCCTTCAAACTCATTATTCTCGGGTGGAACGTGAAGCATAGAATTTTGCAAAACGTTGAGACCATGTGTTGCAATTTCAAATAGCACCTCTTCACCTAAGAATAATCATTGTCGGAGAGGAAAAGTCACAATTGGGCAAATATGAGTATTTGGTTTTTTTTTTTTAGCACCTTTAACTAGATATTTAACTGTGATTTCGTTTTAAGCTTGGTTTGGAGCGAGTAAAAAGTCGGGGACAATGAATTTATTTTTTTTGGGGCATTCTCGGATCGAAATGCATCTTATTTTATGATCCTAACGGTTATGGAAATAACGAAAGTCGGAATATTCTAGGTAGTTGCAAAAAAAAAAAAAAAAAAAAAAAAAAAAAAATGGAAAATGTTTTGAAAAATGGGAAAATGGAGTGTTTTAAAGCTTGTGATTTCTTAAACTTCCCTCCCCGAAAAGATCCTTTGGCTACTTTTCAAAGATTTAGTTTGGGGAAGTTTTGAGGTATTTGGTTTTAGAACATATAATATTGCGTGAGGACACGACAATCACTTAGTTTGGGGAATTCTGATATGTAAGAAATCACATATCCTTTTTATATCAAAAATGATCCTTAAATGATCAAATTATGCATAAAATGCTTGTATATTGCTTGTTTTGTCATTTGTGATGTGTAGGTACGGATATTGCAAAAATCACAAGAAAACGGTCAAAACCGGACAAACACGAACACAGGAACGGATAGAGTGCACAAGAGCCAGAAAGTTTCTAGCAAAGGTCAACAAAGTCAACCTCGGTCAACCCTTGGTCAACCCACTAAAAGACAAAACCCTTAAATCCCCAAAACAACCCCTATTGTTTAACATATAACAAAAATGGTCCTTGAATGACTAACACCGTTAGTCCTTTTAATATAAAAGGCTAACGGTTGTTATCTTTTTAATTATAACCCAAAACCCTTTTAAACCAAGCCCAAGCCCAAATTACACCGGCCCATTTCTTTTATAAATCTTGAGCCCAAGTCAAACAAAAAAACGTTATAAACGATTAAAAAGGGCGCGAATAGGTGTTATTGTTCACCCTTCGTCCCAAGTTTTATCCTGTGTTAAAATTGAGCAGGTAAACCCACACCCATAAGCCAAAAGTCAATTATTGTTTTAAGTCGTATTTTAGGTACTCTTTTTAGTGTATTAAGACAAAAGTCCATAAGGATCCTTTAGCTTATTGAAAAATAAGCTCAAAGTTTCCCTTATGAACTGTTTGGGTAAACATTTTTTGTCAAAGAGCTTATTTGAGATTTCTAGCTTATAGCTTAAGTTTTTGCTTAGTTGTTGTTTAAATTAGCTTATTAGGTTAGTTTTAAGTTAGTTATAGCTTATTTGATCTGGTGTGAGCTTAACTTAGCTTATTAGTATGTTCAAGTCTTAAGAGGAAGTTTAAAAAGAGCTAAGTGCTCTTTCTGTTTCAAAAAGCTCTTTTTCAGCTTATTATTTAGTTTTCTAAAAAGTTGTTTTCACAAAAGTAGCTTATTTTAAGCTGCTTAACAACTTTGCTTTTTAAAGTATTTGCAAAAAAAAGGGAAGAGGGGAAATCGTGGGTGAGCAGGGCTCGAACCCACGACCTCTACCCTCCTCACCTTTTATAACACCTCACACACACACACTTAACCAACTGCGCCCTTGGGACTTTTCTGTCTTAGGGTGCATTGGTTATTGTTTTAACCCTTTTTTCACTTTTTTCCTTTTTAGTTTTTTTAGCTTATTACCAGCTTATTCAATAAGCTGGTAACCCCGTTTTTATTTTTCTTAAATTCCTTATTACTCAAAGTATTTTTCAGATTTTTCTCAGATTTTTATAAATTTGTTTACTATTTTTAATAATAAATTTTCATTAAAACTGTTTTTAAATCATAATAAATAAAATAAAAGTCAAAAAAATATAATTCTTTTTTTTTAAAATTTTCTTTTATCATTTAGGACTTAGGAAAATTAGATTTGCTTTCGTAGGGTTAAAATTGCAAAATTTGTTTTTTTTAAAGAGCGGGATTGAATCCCGTTCACGTTTTTAGTGTTTTCAAGCCCTAATCACCTTCGTTTTTAGTCTAGTTTTCTTTGTTCTAGCTTTTTAGTCAATTAAGACTTATAAAAACCAAAAAGATCATTTTAGATGATTGACTTTAAATTTATAATTTAAGGGTTTTTTAGGTCCTGTTTAGATTCCCGTTTTGCGTATTTTGTTTAAGTTTGTCTTGCTTAATTGTTTTTAGTTTTTTGCATTAGTTTCCCGTAGTTTTTAGATAACCATAATCAAGTCTTTTTCATCAAGCATCAATTCTCTAAACTACATCTCGACTTTCAATTGCATTACCTCGGTGGAAACGACCCGAGAATCATACTCCTGATTACTTAAATAGTGATTTTATTTTTATTCTACCTCTTTATATATATAAAATATTTTAAAAAGTATATTTTATTTTTATATATTATATATTTTAAAATGTGTGAGTCAATCTTGATCAATGACGTCACGCCCTCGGACACGTATTCCGTCCAGGCCCCGTCTAGGGGTGTGACAGATTGGTATCAGAGCCAAGGTTATAGAGAACCAGGTAGAATATCTAGGTAGAATATCTAGGTCTGGTCTATAACCAGTATGTGATCCTTACGTGCTTTTATGTGTGCCTTATACGTGTTTTTGCTATGGCATATACCTGAGAACCATTTTTTCCTTGAGCATGCTATGATATGGGTTTACCTCTGCCCTGCGTTTATTTTTCTTTGCGCTTATCTTTTCTCTGCGGTTTACGTTTGCCTTACGCATATTTCCTCGATTTATTATATGGAAGTTGTCTATATAAATATTAAACTTTTCTAAGACATTGTGGATGACACAATGGTCTCTAAAATTCGTCTAAGACATTGTGAGCGATGCAATGGTCTCGAACTTATTTTTCATAACCTTATACAATATCGTTTTACATGAAACCCGTCACAGTTTTGTTTACATGGAATTATGTGTGAATCTAAGTATTACAAGTCTTGTATGGGCGGGACTTGTAATAGGAGGATTGATACGATAATTGCTATGTTAACTCGTTCATAAGACCTTTATCTTTGGTTTACATGGAATTATGTGTGAATATAAGTATTACAAGTCTTGTATGGGCGGGACTTGTAATAGGAGGATTGATACGATAATTGCTATGTTAACTCGTTCATAAGACCTTTATCTTATTTACTTTAACGCGTAAGCTCACCAACTAATTTTTGACTCTATTGCGATCTCGCCAGATTGTTACTCCCGTCTCCGAAGACGATTTTAAACACTCGTTCCATACTCATAGAGTCACCGCATTGACATGTCAATCCACTACTTGAAGAATTTTTTTGAGTACGGCGTATTGCATTGAAAATTATTAAGAAGGCTGAATGTATAATCTATTTATTTGAAAGATTAGACGCCTCGCAATTAAATTATAAATAAATTATAAATCACCGAACCATAAGTTTATAAATTCATTATTTACATAAATTGAGACGCTTCTTTATGCAAATAATAAATTATAAATGAGTGGGCTTAATGGTATCCAATATGACACGAGTATGAACTCAAACCCGATAATCACCGAAATCCGTTAAAAAGGTCTAGAAACACAATCGCGTCTTACCACTCAGCAGAATCTGAAGGCCTCACCTTGAACTACCTTATCTCATTCTTAAAGTTATTACTTTTGCTGTTACAAATCCTTACGATCATGAACCGTTTGTGGAGCTAACCGACTTGTGCACTCTTGAGCTAATGGATTTGATTCACCCTCGAACTAACGACTGCGTGCAATATTCCACCGCCTATCACATAAGCTCTCCCGCGAGCTCCTCTCATTCATTGACCTTTTTTTTGGGATGTTATTTCTCGAAATGTTCTCACTCTCCGCATTCCGTCACCGTTTATTATAGTTATTGTTGCTATGTATTCTTTACTTATGATTCAAGACTCCATATGTTTGTGCTATTATTTTCAAATAATTAAAGTGAATAATTATTTTAATGAAGATTTTTGATATTTCGAATATATAATTTTCTTCATTTTGAGAGGTTGTGAGATTTGTGAGTTGCAACAAAGATGGCCACGAGGTTAGGCTAGTATTATAGTGGGTTTGGTTGATTAGTTTTGGCATAAAAGAGTTTTGGTTAGATTGGAAAATATGGCGGCGTTATGGTCGAGTTTATGGTCAAGTCTATGGTTGATTTATAACAATATATTTGTTGGTCCGAGTTTTAAATAAGGGTAAACGGACGTTTAAAAATGTTTCGAAAGGTGATAAGATCGTTTATAGCTCAAGATTGATTAGATTTTCTATATCTAGGATGAACAATAACAATGATTGATAACACGCAGCGGAATATTAAAGAACACAATCAAAGTTATCACAAAGTTTTTTTATTGAACGTTTCCCTATTACCCCAACTATAATTTGGGGCTACACCAACTAACTATGGTGTACTATTCGACTCTCATCAGTCGACTTGCTATCTAACTATCTAGACTCTCATTGGGAGAGCTCTAGTTTTCTATGGATGGATTTTTCTAAATGCCTGGACCTCCTTTTATAGCATAAGGAGTCCTAGGCTTACAAGGAAACTAATTAATATATTAATGAGAGAATCAATTAATTATCTTCTCATTAATATTCATTCTTATCTTATTTTGACCAAATCTTTATTTTCTTCTACATCTTGTAGAACTTCATGAAGACAATTTTGGTCCTTCTTGTTTCCATCTTGTTTTATTCTTTTATTCACTTTGTCTCATCAAATCAAGAATCCCAACAATCTTCCCCTATTTGATGATGACAAAACAAACAAAGTCTCGTACGAACTTCATCATAAAGCCAAAGCTTCCCCTGAAGTTGAGATGTAATCATCTCCCTGAATGAAACAAAATCTTCAATGCTTCCCCTTGACTTAAGATAAGAATTAGAATCCTTGACTATGTCACCACACATAATAAGCTGCAAATCATATCTCTGTAGTCTTCTTCCCCTTTTTGTAATCATCCAATAGGGGTCTTCTTGTAGATATGCAACTTGTAAACACTTCCCCTCAAGTGGTGCATGTAGATGGTTAAACATTTAATCAATAAGCTTCCCCTGAAACCAATATGTTTACCATCTCTTGAATCTCGAACTCTATAGGCTCTATGTAGTGATCACTGATGAAGAAAACTGAGTATAACAAATTTGATGAAGAAGTAGAATCTCCTAAACTTGTGTCTTATGTCTTGCACTATCCACGTGACGTCGAACTTATAAATAAATCTGTGAAATATAAGTAGACCGCAACCTCTTGACAAAAACCTCATCTTCTATGAGACACATACTAAGTGATAGCAAATGTGAGCATTGAGCACCATAAGAAAAATTACACACATTTGCTAGATTTTGACAAGTCTTTGTCAACACCATTTAAACACAAACAAGTTATCTTCAAACGTTATAAGCCGTTTAAGATATAATAAGAACACGCATCTGTGAAACTCAACTATAACATCAAATAAGTGATAATCAACTGTTTTCGTAATCACATCTTCAAATAATCTTCAAAACGAGCCATAAAATCAATAAGAATAAACTGAAAGAAATTCAGTTCTGTTCGAGATCCAAATCCATCCAAAAACCAAGTACTGTCCGATATCGGACAAGCCTAGCAGTACAAACTGCTTTGTCGGATAACTCTGGTAGTATTAAAGTTCAAATTCAATAGTATTAACTCACTCCAGTTAGCGACACTTTATTTTGTTACTAACCCGTCGCCAATCTGTCACTAAATTGGTTCTCCTTCCTCCCATTCGGTTAGTGACACATTTAACTGTTGTTGAACCATCGCTAACCTGTCACTGTTCTGTCGCTAATCTGTCACTAACCAGCAGTACTAAACAAAACAGCGAGTAGTATTAACTTTTTGTTGACAGCACTTTGCTGTTAGTGACACATAATCTGTCATAAATTCTGTCGCAAAATCTGACACAGATCTGGTTGCTGAATGTTTGCTAATCTGTCACAAATCTAATTCTCTCTCCTTCCTCCCCTGCACTTAGTGACTCTCTTAAACTGTTGCCTAATCCATTGCTAATGTTTTAACTCTGGCAGTATTAACAAAAACAATAAGCAGTACTAAAAAATTCTCAAGGCAGTACTACGAAAAGCAAGCAGTACTAGCCAAAACTTGTCTAAACAGTATTAAGTATTGGTTCTACTGTTAGCACGAATCAATAGCAACAATAGAATCATAAACAGATACACACTCGACCTTCATATGGATATCCACTACACCTTTCCACACATATATTCTATGTGAATGTATTCTAAAAAAAATCTTTTGCAAGCTGTCATAACAATCTTACGTATCCATACAAATCACGCAGCCAAAACATACCATGTGAAGCAATAGCAACCATTTAAAAACTAATGAACAGATTTAAATAATCACCTAATTCATGTTCTAATAGACAGGAAACCATTATGGGATCAATCCCTAAAAATCAGGGCACACTTTGACTTTCCCTGCTGTTAATTATGATGATAATCATCATCTTTTCATATAAGAATCGAACATGTTGCTATTCTTCTTTCGTCATCAGATCACCACAAGTAGATTTAAAGCAAACTTTCATAAATAAATCGAACCAGAAACATATTAGAAATAACCTGAGATTCGATCATTATTCGTTAGACCTGCTTTAAATTAGGGTTTTCAGAAACCTAATCACATCCTGACCATCAAGAAAACCTGTTGAAATACCGTATTAATCTTGCTGCAATCAGAAACCAATTGCGTCATGACCATTAACATACCACAAACGCAAACATCATCACAGCAACAAACATACAACAGTCTTGACACCTTCTGTTTTATTATATTAGGGTTCCTTTCAAAACCCTAGTTTCACCGATTTCGCCAAACACCGAAAAACAAAAAATGCATACGAATGAAAACCTTGAATAATCCTAGATATCAAGAGCAACCCGCTCTGATACCAATTGATAAGATCGTTTAGCTCATCTAGGATAATAATAACAATGATTGATAACAAGCAGCGGAATAATAAAGAAGACAATCAAAGTTATGCACAAGATTTTTCATTCATACGTTTTCCCCATTACCCTAACTACTATAATTTGGGGTTACTAACTACTACATAGACATCTATAATATGTCTATTACTAACTAACTACTAACTATGGTGTACACACACACACCTTTACTATTCGACTCTCATCAGTCGACTCTATGTTTCTAGATTTCTTTTGCTAAATGCCTGGACCTCCTTTTATAGCATAAGGAGTCCTAGGCTTATAAGAAAACTAATTAATATATTAATGAGAGAATCAATTAATTATCTTCTCATTAATATTCATTCTTATCTTATTTTGACCAAATCTTTATTTTCTTCTACCTCTTGTAGAACTTCATGATGATAATTTTGGTCTTTCTTGTTTCCATCTTGTTTCATTCTTTTATTCACTTTGTCTCATTAAATCAAGAATCCCAACACATATGTAGAATGAAAGTAGAAATGAAAGTATAAGTTTCAAGATAAGCTTACAAATATGAAGAACAAGCTTAAGAAAAACACAAGAATGAAGATAAAAGACTTGGATCTTAAAAAACCCCAAATAATAACCAAACCCTAATTTGTAGATCTTGAAATAAACCCTTAAATCAATGAACCAAAACTTCAAACCACCTTTGAACACCTTATAAATGAACCTAGTATGCTTAGATTATGCAAGAAATCAAAGAAAATCAAACCCTATAAGGGGTGTTTGTTGTCGTGAGTAAGCAAGAAGAAAGAGGGAGAGAAAAGAAATTTTGGAGACTATGAAATGAAGAGTGAAACCCTAGATGTGTTATTACTTGATATTTATAGGGAGTGGGATAAGGTTAAGAGTTCATGGCTAGTCAAAAGATGTGTAACCAAATGACTAAGTGATCAACACACACCAAGAGTGTGTATGGTGGTAGGTTCGGACGCACAAGACCAAGGGGAGGTTCAAGCTTGAATCACTAACCAACTAGACACTTGAAATTAAATTAAGATTTCATATTATATCATAGTGGAGAAGTGGTCCAAGGTTGGCATGCATAAATACAAGAGTCTTACAACACCTTGCATGCCTCCAAAACATCATTATCTTTGCATGTGATGTAGTGTTCTCATTTAAAATTCAAATTTTTGGTTCCTTTTCTTTTCTTTTTCTTGCACCGAAAATTAGAGAGGTTAGGGGGGGGGTTGACCATGAAATTTTGACTTCTAAACCCAACATATACGATAACTAGAGTTTACATGAAAAGATTTTGGGTTTTCGGGGTCCCGTTTGATCAAAAACGCAAATTAAACGCTAAAACGTAAAAATAAGTATCGGAAGTGATCGTAAACTATGAAACACTTAGAAAAGATAAAATAACTCATATAATATCTAAACTAATCAAAATCCAAAGTCAGAACGCGTCCGATGATGTTTTTTAGATTTACGCGGGTTAACTTCCCGGTAAACTGCCAGATTCAAACGTAACGTATAAAAGTAAAAAATAATGATCGGAAAAGTTCAAAATATTGACCTGGAATTTACGGGGTGTGACATCCTTCCCCCGTTAAAAGAGCTTTGGCCTCAAAGCTTAAGACACATCTTTAGACGCAGGTGCAGAGTTAGTAAAAAAGATAAGGATATTTTTTCTTCATTTGGTCCTCACGCTCCCAAGTAAACTCAGGACCTCGCCTTGAGTTTCATCGTACCTTCACAATTGGGATGCGGCTTTGCTTTATCCATTTAACCTCTCGATCCATGATTTCAACCGGTTCTTTAATGAAATTAAGCTTGTCATCAATCTGGATTTCATCCAACGAAAGAGCTAGGGGTTCGTCGGAGAAACACTTCTTCAGATTGGAAACGTAAAAATTACTATGAACCCGACTTAGTTGCTATGGGAGTTCAAGTCGGTATCCAACCGTTCCCACTTTAGCAAGGATTTTGAAAGGTACAATATAACGAGGATTTAGCTTCCCCTGTTTGTCGAAAAGTATCACCCCTTTCCATGACGATACTTTCAACGTAACCTTATCTCCAGCTTGAAATTCCAATGCCTTACGTCTCCTATCGACGTAGCTCTTTTGTCTATCACGTGCCGCTTAAATACGCTTTTTGATTTGGATGATCTTTTATGTGGCTTCATGAATAATCTCAGGGCCAGTAAGCTGAGCATCTCCAACCTCAGTCCAACAGACAGGCGATCAACATTTTTGGCCGTAAACGGTGCAGCTTTAATACTTGTATGGTAACTGTTGTTGTAAGAAAACTCCACCAAAGGTAGGTGTAAACCCCAAATTTTGAATTTTATTTCATATTGGTAATTTTGAATATAACCTAAAGTTTATTAATAAGTATTTGAAAATAAAACCTTATGTTATAATTTTGGGAAATTATAAAGATATAACATAAGGTATTTTGTTTTAATAAAAATATATAAAAATTATATATATACATATATATGGCCGACCCATATTTAGAAAAAAATATATTTTGTAATTTTGATTATTTTGTATATTTACTTCTTTTTTATAAAAAAAACTTATTTTAAGGGGATAAGTATTAAAAGGTTTTAGCAAGTATTTTGTGTAATCTTCAAAATGGAATTTTTTTTATTTTGTTCCCCCTTTTTGAGTTAAATGGCCGGCCATATGGTGGTGTTGATACACCAAATCTTTTATTGTGCAGCAAAAGATATTTTAGGAATGAAGTGTAAAAAGGTTTAAACAAATATTTGGTAATCTCCTAAAATAGTAAAAAGATTTTGTCCCTTTCCTCTCTACCCCTTATAACCGGGCATATTCACCCTCTCCCATCATTCTCCATCATTCTCTAAAAATTTTATCTCCATAAATTTGTGTATTCCTCCATAGAAGCTTCGAACAAGAAGAAGGTTTAGGTGTCTTTGGGTAATCCTTGAAGTTTTGATGCTTTGGGTGTGATTCTTTGGTGTATTCTTGGTGTTTTGGTATTCTTGATTTGTGGTTCTCCTCTAAACTTCATTCCATAGGTAATTCTTGATTTTGTTTTATTCTTGTTGTCACCATGATTACATATGCAAAAGTTTTCATAAAAACCTAAAAGATTATAAGAAATAATGTGTTTATCTTTTTGTCAATTTCTCTAGGGATTAATCTAATTAAAATGGTTAAATTACATGTTATAAAACCCTAAAATGATCATTAAATGTGTTATTAATAAAAACTACCAGATTAGAAACCCTAGAGTTGGTTTTGATGGATGTTAATTAGGGTTTTCATGGTTAATAATTCTGGGCTGAATTTTAGGTCATGTTCAACGAGGTATAACTTGATGATAAAAAGTGGTGTTAACATGATTCTTGAGCCTAAAGTTAAATTTAAAGAGTCTAGTTTCTGGAAAATCCAGCCTCATGTCAATTGGAGGTTGTGAAGGTCGATTTTTAGATTTTATAAGATTAAGTGTCAAAACTGCAAATTCTGGCCAAAAATTTTAGTTGTTGTGTTCAATTATTAATTCTCAAACCCTAAGGAGTTAGACTTTAAAATTTCATTTGGTAAATCTTCATGATATTAGCTACATCCACGATTTTTTCAAAATTTTCTGAGTTGTTTAAATAGGGTTTTTACGCATCAACTTTTCAAAGGTTCTGCCAGGTCAAAATTCGGGTCAGTTTTGGATAACAAGGGTCAAAGGGATACTTAAACATGGAAATAAATTAATCCAATGATCATGGGTGTATTAGACATATGTAGGAACCTTTGTAATTTTTGGTGTAATTTTAGAAGATGTTTTTATGGGTCATTTATGTATGGGAACTTACCTTGAATAAGTAGTCAAAATCTGAATTTTTTTGGAAACCTTAATTAGGTTAAGTAAACTTTATTTATGGTAAGACCAAGTGATAAAACTTATAAAATAAGATAGATAATGACATGTAATCATGGGTTCTTGTAGATTCAGTGAAGAGGTTGTGATCTTTTGTCTTCGTGTTCGTTCTCTCCTTTGCTTGTTCGTTAAGGTACAGATATTCCGTTCTTTTAGTAAGGACACCTCATGAGTTGTTTCTCATTTGTTTCTACTACTTTGATTCATTTGATATTCCGTCAGATTTGCTATCCGTACTCATGATTCCTTTGATATTCACTAATATTCAGTTTGATTTGATATTCGCAATTTTGATTCTGTTGATCCTTGTTTGAATATGATGTTAGATCCGTTATCTTGACTTGATCATTAGTATCTTGTTCACTTTTATCTTTGCTTTAATCATACACGAGCTATTTGTATCTAGTCATGGAGGTACCATGACCATGTCATTGATGCACCAATGGCATGACACTATCTGTGGCGGTGTGATTAGCCACGGCGTTCCCTTTTGACTCCCACTCGGTCACCATTGAGAATCCGCAGTATAGCATGGGGAAATGGTGACCTACTCCCACATCCACACTTGTTGGAAAGGTTTAGGAAAACAATATGCCTCGATCTTTTAGTCCGCAACCATCCAGTTGATGCTGAAAACTAGATTGCATCAATGAGAAGATATTCGAGGTTTTGGGGATGTGTGGATGAATTTTAGGCTAGGTTAGCAAAGTTGACATGTCTGAAGGAGATGTCTCAATTGGTGGAAGGCTTTTAACACGCCAAAAGGAGAGGTGAGACATATATGGGCCACCTTGTCTGGAAGGATTTCTGTGACATCTTCTTTTTGCAGTACTTTCCCAGGTCTGAGCAACAAAAGTATGAGAGGGAGTACCACACGATTCGTTAGAGAGATGGAGAGACCAGTGGTGAGCTTATGAAGAAGTTCCTTAGGTTGGTAGGTTTCGTAGGTAAGAAGGCAGGTCCTCCAAAGGAACATGCCAATCATTTCAAGTGGGCACTTTGTGATTGGATTCTAGATGGAATAGTGAACACGAAATTTACTGATGTGGCTAAAGTGGCCAATGCTGCTAGGAACATGAAGATTCTCTATGAGAGGCCAAGTCAGAATAACAAGAGGAACCGTGATGGGGACTGTATTTGACCGACAGCTCAGGATAGCAATCATAGGGGTTATGATCAAAAGGGTTATGACGGTCGCAGTTATGACAGGCAGGGTGGCAACAGTGATCAAAAGTCACGACATAACCGAGGTCAGCAGTACAACCATTCTTCTGGGTCTTCAGGTCAGAAAAGATACCCGGACTATGCCTCCTTTTCTCCATGTGACATATGTGGGAAAACTTCATGACAGGCAAGACATGTCATAGGTTACTGGGGTTGTTTAACTTGTGGTTTGACTGGGCATATGGCCAGGGATTGCCCTAAGAATGGTGGAAATGGAGGTAGGAGAGATGAGAATGACAATCAACCTGCTGCTAAGGGGCGAGTGTTTTCTTTGACTAAGGATCAGGCGGCTAACTCTTCAGGTACCATTTTAGGAACTCTCTTTTTGAACGGTCGTGCTATTTTTGTCTTATTTGATATGGGTACAACACATTTTGCGGTTTTTGTTTCATTACTAATCTCCTTTGCTTCTTCCCTACGCAATTAATTTTACCCTTTTCATATCTACGCCTATGAAAAGTCTGACCACGAATATCAGAACTGTCCGCTTCTTTTTTGATGATAAGATTCGTTTTGCTAATTTACTTCCTTAGAAATGAGTGACTTCGATATTAGTATTGGTATGAATTGGTTGACTGTTCATCGGCCATCGTTTGTCATACCAATCGTGTCATCCTTGATAATCCGAATAACCTTGAATTCATCTACCTATTTCAATTTCAAGGATGAAATTTTCTTTTTAGAGGGGAAGAGTTGTAAAACCCAAAATTTGAATTTCATTTCATATGGGTAATTTTGAATATAACCTAAAGTTTATTAATAAGTATTTGAAAATAAAACCTTAGGTTATAATTTTGGGAAATTATAAAGATATAACATAAGGTATTTTGTTTAAAAACAAAATATATAAAACTTATATATGTACATATATATGGCCGGCCAATATATAGAAGAAAAAATCTATATTTTGTAATTTTGATTATTTTGTATATTTACTTCCTTTTTATATAAAAAACTTATTTTAAGGGATAAGTATTAAAAGGTTTTAGCAAATATTTTGTGTAATCTTCAAAATGGAAAAAAAATATTTTGTCCCCCCTTTTTGAGTTAAATGGCCGGCCATATGGTGGTGTTGATACACCAAATCTTTTATTTTGTAGCAAAAGATATTTTAGGAATGAAGTGTAAAAAGGTTTAAACAAATATTTGGTAATCTCCTAAAACAGTAAAAAGATTTGTCCCCTTCCTCTCTACCCCTTATAACCGGCCATATTCACCCTCTCCCATCATTCTCCATCATTCTCTAAAAATTTTCTTTCCATAAATTTGTGTATTCCTATATAGAAGCTTTGAGCAAGAAGAAGGTTTAGGTGTCTTTGGGTAATCCTTGAAGTTTTGGTGCTTTGGGTGTGATTCTTTGGTGTATTCTTGGTGTTTTGGTGTTCTTGATTTGTGGTTCTCCTCTAAACTTCATTCCATAGGTAATTCTTGATTTTGTTTTATTCTTGTTGTCACCATGATTACATATGCAAAAGTTTTCATAAAAATCTAAAAGATTGTAAGAAATAATGTATTTATGTTTTTGTCAATTTCTCTAGGGTTTAATCTAATTAAAATGGTTAAATTACATGTTATGAAACCCTAATATGATCATTTTATGTGTTATTAATAAAAACTACAAGATTAGAAACCCTAGGGTTGGTTTTGATGGGTGTTAATTAGGGTTTTCATGGTTAATAATTCTTGGCCAAATTTTAGGTCATGTTCAACGGGGTATAACTTGATGATAAAAAGTGGTTTTAACATGATTCTTGAGCCTAAAGTTAAATTCAAAGAGTCTAGTTTTTGGAAAATCTAGCCTCATGACAATTGGAGGTTGGGAAGGTCGATTTTTAGATTTTATAAGATTAAGTGTCAAAACTGCAGATTCTGGCCGAAAATTTTAGTTGTCGTGTTTGATTTTTAATTCTTAAACCGTAAGGAGTTAGACTTTAAAATTTGATTCGGTAAATCTTCATGATATTAGCTACATCCATGATTGTTTTTTGAATTTTCTGAGTTGTTTAAATAGGGTTTTTATGCATCAACTTTTCAAAGGTTCTGCCAGGTCAAAATTCGGGTCAGTTTTGGGTAACAAGGGTCAAAAGGATACTTAAACATGGAAATAAATTAAACCAATGATCATGGGTGTATTTGACATATGTAGAAACCTTTGTAATTTTTGGTGTAATTTTAGAATATGTTTTTATGGGTCATTTATGTATAGGAACTTACCTTGAATAGGTAGTCAAAATCTGAAATTTTTGGAAACCTTAATTAGGTCAAGTAAACTTTATTTATGGTAAGACCAAGTGATAAAACTTATAAAATAAGATAGATAGTGACATGTAATCATGGGTTCTTGTAGATTCAGTGAAGAGGTTGTGATCTTTTTTCTTCGTGTTCATTCTCTCCTACTCACTTCGGGGGAGATTGTTAGCCTCAAAATATTGAGTCGAACATGAAGTTCGTTCATTATGTATATTAAGATCTCCACGGTCAATTAATTAGTTAAGTTGTAATAGAATCGAGAAAACGGACTCGAATATTAAACTAATAATGTATATGTTTTTCGTTACGGTATAATATTCCCAAGCAAAACCCAAGCCCGAGTCCTAGTTAAATATCCCACGCGTCACATTAAATGTGTAGGGGTATATATATAGATATTTTCTACTTAGAAAATATCTCTTCTCATTATTTCAAATAATATATTTTCTTTTCTCTCATCTCTCTCTCTTCTTTCTCTCTCTAAACCATTATCTTTTTTCTAGTTTCTTGGTTCGATTCGTGGTTCGTAATATGAAGTGAAAGTGTAGATCCGGTATCCGTCAATTGTGTGTGTTATCCTTCATCTTGTTCCTGGAGTTTGAAGAAGTTCGAAGGTTGTTGTTGGTAGGTTTTTAGAGCTTCTTGAAATATTTTGCAATGGGGGGGGGGGTAGGAGTGCCAAATTTCTTTTGCATTCCTTGACCTTTCTGAGCTTGCTCAGGATCATGCTGTCATCATCAAAAACTAAAACCGACTCAGATTGAGGTAATTGTTTTTGGCGATCTCCTTGCCTTTGTTTCTGGTAATGCACTTGGTTCTTGTGGAAGAATGATGTTGCCTTATGATCTTATGAGGTTTGGTGCTTGATAGTAATTTATCTGAATATGGTGAGCAGCCGCAATGAGTGGCCCCTTTAATGGATTTTAGCACTTTGGCTATTCTCTCATCACGGATATCATTAACCTCCAGGTTGAAACTGCATTCAGAATATCAAACATTCTGTGATATGGTGACGATTGTCTATCTTTCGATTGCTTGACAATCGTCACAAATCTTGACCATTCTGGTTTGAAGTGTTGAAGAAATAGAACATGTCACTTGCATTGTTTGTAACTTGCAAGTTGTTCCTTGTCAACTCATCATCAATTATAAAACCATGAGATAATACGACTCCCAGGATTCTATCTATCTCGAGAAGAAAATCTTCTTATCCAAAGTTCCCAGAACAAATTGGTCTTTACATCTTGTACGTTCAATGATTCACCCTGTTGTAGCCTTTCAATGGCTATCCATATTTCATTTGCTGTGTTGCAAGCATCAACAGTTGAGTAGATTTCATCTCCAATACCGGTTAAAAGCAAGAAAATTTGATTCCTTATTTCAACTGAAATGTTCTTTGTTCTCTGGAGTCATGTTCAATATTGTTTTGACTGATGTATGTTGTGGAACTGCAGGACGACCTTCCGCTGCCTCAACAGCTTGAACTTGTACAGTGGTTGGCACGTAGGGACCACTTAGTATGCTCTTTTTCAGTCCGCCACCATTTTGGTTTTGTGTCAATGTACCGTAGAAACGTGATCTCCATTGTTGAATACCTTCCTAGTCCAAGCATTTTTGTCGATCTTTCGAACCAAGATGCCTGATATTATTGTGCATTTGACATCTGTTGATGATGTGTTGACTGGCAGTAGACATTATGAATGAATGGCTATCAATTATGAGTGTGAAAAGATTATTTGTTGGATCTTAAAGTTGGATGTGATTTGCTGTGGTGGATTGAAATCAATTAACGTTCACGGGATTGATTAAAACCGAGAAAAGAATCGTATCTTTCGCAGGATTTTACAAAATCAAGAAGAAACCGTAAAACAAAAATTAATTGATGTTGAAATCGTTGTTGTCGTTGAAGACTTAAGCTTTTTGTTAACGATTTGTGAGCTAAAAACGTTTGACGGTGCACAAATTTTGAGCTTGAAATGATTAACGGTTGATCAAAACCTCAAATAAGGACAAACGTGCACAAACGATTCACCTTTTAAAGCACTAACGTTTAATTAGATGCACTAAGGACTAACGTGAGCAATCGTTGTTAATGAAACAAGGGACTTGTGGAGTAATTGTAGTAAACAAGTAGGAGGTTGCAATGTGAACAACTTACAATTATTGGTAATTAAATAAAAAAATTCCCTCCATTTCACTTTCTTTTTCGTTTAAGATTTAATAAAAAATACACCGAATAGATTTGATCTCGCGGATGTACGGTTAAGTCGTCCGGTAAAAACCAAATATATCACGTGTATGGGGAAACGATGTCACTAATACTATTATGTAAGTCCTTAAGTCCGTCGTTTAACGTCACTCGAAACCGAAAAACCAAAAATTAGTTAAAACGTGTAAGTTTTTGTTCTCGTGTGTTAAAAAAAGAAAGGATGTAGTTTCGGGCTTCCAAGCTAGAATGTCACTGTTCCTGATGCTAACGAGAAGAATACTCGATCGGTTCCTTGAGATTTCAAGTTCGTTCGGTTTTCACAATTTGTGGGCTCGTTCCGGCTCTAGTGGCAGGGACTCGATCGGTGGTCTTTGGGAATGTTACTTGTTCGTGATCTTTGAAAAGTGTTACTCGTTCGGTGATTTTTGGAATGTTAGCTCGATTGGTGATCTTTGAATGTTACTCGTTCGTGATCTTTGAAATCACTCGATCGGCTTTCAACTCAAAAAGTGTACTCTTCTTTCCATGATGAAAGTCACTCGATTCCGGCTCAACACAAAAGTTAACTCGATCGGTCCCTTGTGAAAGACACCTCGATCGCCAACAAGAAAATGAACTCGTTCGGTGATACTAGATCGGTTGAGACCAAATATCAAACACTTAGAGTGCACGTTTTCTTCTTCTCTTCTTTTCACCCGAGTATCACCAAAAATAACCCAATAATAAGCTGAGAGATAATAAGCTCTAACAAGGCGTTTCCAACACAAAAATAAGCCATGAAAAAAATTTGATGAAAGAAACTGGTTATGGTTTTATAAAGAAACGTAGGAAAGAAGTTCTACATGCTTTATTTTAAAAAAAATAATAAAAAATTAAGACACGAAATAGATTAGTAGAATTCTTGTGAATGTTTTTATAAAAAATTATTAAGACTTTTGTCTAAAAAGGAAAATAAGAGAGAAAATAAGCCGAATGATAAAAAACCAAATATGTCGTATCCAATAAGCTCACAACAACAAAAACCACGAAACCCACCCGAGGCTCTGATACCAAATGTCGGAATCCGATCTACACTTTCACTTCATATTACGAAGCATGAATCGAACCAAGAAACTAGAAAAAATAATAATTTATTTTAGAGAGAGAAAGAAGAGAGAGATGAGAGAAAAAGAGAAGATATTATTTAGAAAATAATGAGAAGGAATACCCACTTTTCTAAGTAGAAAATATCTTTATATAAACCCCCTACATATTTAATGGACGCGTGAATATTTATCTAGACTCAGGGGGGGGGTGCTCGGGTTTTGCTTGGGATTAACCCCAAACAAAACAATATTAGATTAACTTCGAGCTGAATTCCCGATAAATAATTCTATTACAACATTAACTAATTAATTGACCGAGACTTAAATACATAATGAACGAACTTCATGTTCGACTCAATATTTTGAGGCTAACAGATTTTTATAAGATTCTTGAGTCTATGACTAAATTCAATGAGTCCATTTCTATAGATGTTGGGCCTCATAAAATTTAGAAGGTTGGTGGAAAGGTTGGTTTTTTGGGTTTGTTAAAAAAGATTAAGTGTCAAAACTGAAGTTTCTGACCGAAAATTTCACTTGTAGTATTTGATTTTTAATTCGAAAACCATAAGGAGTTAGACTCTAATTTTCGAGATGGTAAAACTACATGATATTAGCTACGTCCATGATTTTGTTTTGAGATTTTTAGGAATTGTCTAAGTATGGTAAATACGCGTCAACTTTTCAAAGGTTCTGCCAGGTTAAAATTCGGGTTAGTTTTGGGTAACAAGGGTCAAAGGGATACTTAAACATGGAAATAAATTAAACCAATAATCATGGGTGTATTAGACATATGTAGGAACCTCTGTAATTTTTGGTGTAATTTTAGAAGATGTTTTTATGGATCATTTATGTATGGGAACTTACCTTGAATAAGTAGTCAAAATCTGAAATTTTTGGAAACCATAATTGGGTCAAGTAAACTTTATTTATGGTAAGATCAAGTGTAAAACTACTTAAAAAAAGATATGTAATATATGGTAATCATTGTTCTTGTAGATACGGTGAAGGTGTTGTGATCTCTTGCTTTTGTGTTCAATTCTCTCTGATTGCTTATTCGTTAAGGTACAAATATTCCGTTCTTTTAGTAAGGACACCTCATGACTTGTTTCTCATTTGTTTCAGCTACTTTGATTCGTTTGATATTCCGTCTGATTTGCTATCCGTACTCATGACTCCTTTGATATTCCGTTTTATTTGATATTCGCAATTAAGATTATGTTGATCCTTGTTTAAATATGATGTTAATATCCGTTATTTCTGACGATATCATTAGTATCTTGATTTACTTATAATCTTTTGCTTTAATCTTGGACCAAGCAATTTGTATCTAGTCATGGAGGAACCATGACCAATGACAATTGATGCACCAATGGCATGACACTATATGTGGCGGTGTGATTAGTCCACGGCGTTCCCTTTTGAATGATGGCCTTTGATTATTATTAGCTTACATTTATGTACACTCGTCATTATACTTGTCTATATGGATATGACTTTGTATTGCAGGGAGTGTATGGATGCATCCTAAATACTTTGTTTTGTTTAGTTTAGATGAATGGTTGTGTGTGTGCAATACACCCCATATCACATTTGGTACACAGGAGGAGCTTGCATGTGTACATTTGATTATGACTATCTGATTATTTGTTTAGGGTCTATTCATGTATCATGTTTAGACATTTGTTTGGGCTCGTGGGCATTCCTTTGATTACTCATATCCTATTCATTGATCTATATATATCGTTTGGCATTTGTTTGGCAGGTTCTCGATATTCGTTTCGTTCAAACCTTCATTTTATTTCTATTATTATTATTATTATATCTACTCACTGAGCGTTAGCTCAACCGCGTTTTCTTTTCCTGCGGCAGGTACTAAGCGGGAAGCTGGGATATAAGTGTTGAGAGTAGGAGCTTTTAGAGGACCCACCTTTAGAAGAACCCTTTTTATTTGGATTTATGTTTTAAGACCTTTCCTTTTGATGATTTCTTTCATTTGACTTTGTTGGAATTTAATACTGTTGGAAGTCATTTTATTTTATGACTTGGTATTTTGATTAATAAAGTCTTCCACTTGCTTTTATATATGTTCTGATTTGACACCATAATGTGATGCTTTGTCTCTTTATCGAAGCGGGGTGTTACAGTAGGTGTCTATCCTAATCTTTCCTAAAATCAATCATGTAAGCACGTAGCATGTCCTCTAAGGTTTGGATGGTTCTCTCACTCTAACCATCCATCTTCGGAGGATAAGCCATACTCATGTCCAATTAAGTACCTAGAACTTTGTTTAGCGATTGCCAGAAATGAGATGTAAATTTACTATCTCGATCAAAAATAATTGAAACTGGCACACCATGCCTTGAGACTACTTCCTTCAAGTATTGTCTTGTCAATTTTTCCATTGAGTCGGTTTCTTTCATTGGTAAGAAATGAGCAGATATGGTGAGTCAGTCAACAATTACCCAAATTGCATCCTGACCAGTTGACGTCTTTGGTAACTTGGTAACGAAATCCATTGTAATGTTCTCCCACTTCCATACCGGGATCACAGGTTGAACCAACAAACCGGATGGTTTTTGGCATTCGGCCTTGACTCTTGCACATGTCAGATACTTACTGACGTAGGTGGCAATCTCAGCTTTCATATTTATCCACCAATACAGTTTCTTCAAGTCTCGATACATCTTGTCCGATCCAGGATGGATCGAATACTTTGACTTATGCGACTCGTGCATAATCAGAGTTCTCAAGTCGCCAAAACAGGGTATCCAACTTATGTTCCTCAAACATAACATTCCATCAACACGGGGCTCCAGATTCTTAATCATACCACCCAAATCTTCGGTTCCATAATTCTCTTCCTTTCTCGCCTCAACTTGAGCATTTAAAATTTGCACGGGAAGGTTCAAACCAGTCGTCAAAACCAAGGCTTGAACTCGTAGTGGCTTATTTTGTTCCTTTCGGCTCAAGGCATCCGCCACCACGTTCGCCTTTCTCGGATGATAACGAATTTCACAGTTGTAGTCACTCAACAATTCCAACCATCGATGTTGTCTCGTGTTCAACTCTTTCTGATCAAGAATATGCTGCAAGCTCTTATAATCAGTGAACACAACGCATTTCATGCCGTACAAATAATGTCTCCACATTTTGAGAGCAAACACTACAGCTCCAAGTTCTAAGTCATGTGTAGTATAATTCTTCTTGTGAATCTTAAGTTGGCGTGATGCGTAGGTGATGACTTTCTCCCTTTGCATCAGAGCCGCGCCCAACCCTTTGCGAGAAGCATCACAGTAAACCATGAAGTTTTCACTACCTTTAGGTAAAGCCAAAATCGATGCACTACACAATTTCTGCTTCAACAGCTGAAATGCAGCTTCTGCCTTTTCACTCCAATCAAACCTCATGTTCTTCTAAGTCAACTTCATCATAGGTTTGGTAATTTTTGAGAAACCTTTGATAAATCGTCGGTAATAGCCAGAAAGACCTAGAAATTGATGAATCTCTATCGGAGTCTTGGGCGATGCCCAATCCTTGATTGACTCAATCTTAGTTGGGTCAACGTGAATGCCTTCACTATCAGTCACATGACCAAGAAATTATACCTTCGACAGCCAAAATTCACACTTTAAAAACTTAGCGTACAATAATTCCTTCTTAAGCAACTACAAATTTAACTTAAGATGTTCTGCGTGCTCTTCCTCGCTCTTGGAGTAGATCAAGATGTCATCAATAAAAACGATTACGAATTTATCTAAGTATGGTTTGCACACCGGATTCATCATATCCATGAATATCGCCAGTGTGTTGGTCAGTCCAAACGGCATCACTTGAAACTCATAGTGGCCATAGTGTGTCCTAAATGTTGTCTTTGGAATGTATTCCTCCCAAACTCTGAGTTGGTGATAACCAGATCTCAGGTCGAACTTATAGTAGACTCTTGACCCTTGCAACTGATCAAACAAGTCGTCGATTCTCGGAAGTGGATATCGATTCTTCACAGTCAGCTTTTTTAGTTAACGGTAATCGATACACATCCGAAAAGATCTATCTTTCTATTTAAAAAACAAGACTGGGGCTCCCCAGGGTGAGGAACTTGGTCTTATAAACCCCTTGTCAGAAAGTTCTTGTAGCCGAGTAAACATTTCTTGTAGTTACGTCGGTGTTAATCTATACGGGGCGCGTGCCACGGGTGCAGCACCAGGGACCAAGTCGATTTGGAATTAGACTTGTCGCATAGGTGGTAATCTAGGAAAGTCTTTTAGAAAGACCTCCAGAAAGTCTCGTACGATAGACACGTCCTCAAGTCACTTCTCCTTCAACTTGTCTTCGATTTCCTTCTTTATAACTTGTGCTAGAAAAATTGGGCAACCTTTCTTAATATACTTCTGAGTCTTAGTGGACGATATAATCCTCAACTTCGACTTCTTTCCTTTGCCACTTCTATCACCTTGAACTATCAAAACTTCATCTCCATAGGGAATCCGTACAATCTTTTCATCACACACGATCACCGCATGATGGTTCGCTAACCAATCCATGCCGATGATGATGTCAAAACTACCATATTCTACTAGAATTAGGTTAATTTTGAATGGGTGACCTAGAAATCCTAACGTACAGCCTCTAAGTATGGTATTAGTTTCAAAAATTCTCCCATCGGCTAATTCAACAGCATAGCTAACGTCTAAAGTATCGGGGATCATATCAAGTAAGGTACTAAAAGTAGTCGACACAAAACTTCGATCGGCACCCGAATCAAATAATACAGAAGCATAATGGTTGTTGAGAAGAAACGTACTCGTGACGATGTTTGAGTCGGGGTTAACGTCTCCTCCACCCAGCACATATGCTTTTCCTCTTGCTTTACCAACACCATTTTTGTTTCCAGTTTTGTTTCCACGGTTTTGATCTTTCAGCTTTGGGCAATCACTCTTTTCTAATTCACTACTTGACCTCTCTAATTGGAAGTAGTGGAATCTGCCGCCTTATAATCTCGGGTCAAATGCCCAACCTTTTTGCACTTTCCACATCTCACAGTGCATGGACCTTCATGATGAAATTTACACTTGTTACAAAGAGGTAGCAGTCCATTATACACTCTCCTTTCATTGTTTCCAGTCGAAGTAGGCTCTTGCTACATTATGACCTCCAACATTCTGTCTTTTGTTTGGTGGTTGCTGCCCACGGTTGTCCTTCTGGCTGTTATCAAACTTTCTTCTGTTCTTAGCATTTTGCATAGCATAACCTTTCAACTTTTGATCCATTAAGTTGTTAGCAATTCAAAAAGCATCTTGGAGTCTTGTAGGTTTTGCAGCAATCACATTTCCCTGGATATTATCTGGGAGACCTCCATTAAACTTCTCAACTCGATCCTCCTCCTCGGGAACCATATTGGTACACATCATAGTAATCTCTTGGAATCTTTGAGTATAAGCAGCCAAATCATTGTTCTTCACAGTCAAATTCCACAGTTCAGATTAAAACTTTTGAATTTTAGTCCTTGGGTAGTACACTTCAACCATTAGCTTCATGAGCTCTCTCCATGGCAAATGCAGCATCAACTCCAATAGTCCTCTTACACGTCCGTATCAATTTCCTCCTCAACACTATCCTCTAGTGAAATAGAATCCCTAAACCTCTTGCGAGGTGGAAGAAGATCAACACGAGAAGGAACTAAAGCTCTATTAGCATGGATCAATAAAGTCACGATAACAGCAGGGGACCTACATCTCTTGCGAGATGGTCCAGCAGATGACTCGGAAGAAGAATCCCCAGATGATGACTCAAATGTTGTCGGTGGATACATGGTAGATAATGGGGCAAACCTCCAATAGAGATAATAGCCTTGCTACACCGTGGAGTCCTAGCAAGTGGTGGATAAACAAATCTCGATGGTGTAGATGAATCAGCAACGGTGGTGTCTGGTGATGCACGTCTGGATAAGGAATGACCCAAAATAGAATGCCCAGGTGATGAATGATCTATAAATGAATGACTCGATGATGATCCGAAAGCAAAACGATCCAAGTGATGTGATGTGTACCTCAATGCTAAACGATGAGAAGGTAAAGGTCTAACTGACTTCCTCGCGGTCAATGCCCTACATGGCCCACCAAGATGAGTATGGTAAAGTCGACCAATTGGAATGTCCTCTCCGGGTCGGATAAGAATAGCTCGTCGTCGATGAATTCCAGGTGGGGCAACAACAGGTGCAAGTGGAAACTCAGATGATGGTGCAACAATATCAGATGGTGCGGGTAAAATGGAAGCAGTAAGGATCTCTAGAGTAGAAGTAGTAGGTGATGATGATCATGATGCAACTCTGCTCCTTCATCTAGTAAGCATAGAATCATGAGGTGTAGGTGATACATGCCTCTCGGGTATCTCAGTATTTGACTCTGAATTGTCTGAACACAGAAAAGGTAAAACCATAATTGTTATAGATACGGGAGGTGGTGAACTCTCTGATGGATCAGCCTTTGACGATAAATGAGTATCAAGCTCGAGCACCCTGGCAGATGAGGCAACTGCAGCCGTCCCCACCTCTGGTGCAAACGTCCAAAGAAATAGAAATAATCGGAGCTTCCATAACCTACACAAGCAAGAGTTTATATAAATCCCCTTTATATCAAACCATGCCAATGCGTGCAATGCAGGAAAAAAATAGATGTAAGGTATAGTCATGGCAAAATTATACGTAATATAATTATGGAAGTGTATTATAATTAATACCCGTATACTTATCGATAGTAATTATATACGTAAGCAAGTAAACACGTAGGATCACATACTGGTTATAGATAAGACCTAAATATACTACCTGGTTCTCTATAACCTTGACTCTGGATACCAATCTGTCACACCCCCAAACGGGGCCTGGACAGAATCACGTTTCTAGGGGCGTGACATCATTATATACATCACACAAGATACAAAGAACGACCTCTAAGGGTACGTTTAAAAATCCAACATCGTTGCATTAAATAAAATAGTTAAAGTTTTACATAAATTCTTAGATAATATGCGGAAGCGAATAAAAGGTTTCAAAGTTTGACAACGATGTTAACATGGATAATAATAACTCTTGAAAATCAGTCCAATGCAATGCAACACCATAAAGCAAGTAAAGACATCCACATCTAAGCACCTAAGAAAAAGATGCTAAAACATCAACAGAAAGTTGGTGAATTCATAGGTTTGAATTTAGTATTAAAAGTGGACCACAAGTTCACAGTACGCACGTGACAGTTATAACAGATACAACTTCACATAAAAAGTGATTACTGATGCGCTAAGCTCATGACACCGAGGTTCAATTCGATGCAAGATATTATATTCCAAACAAGATATTAATTGCCCTACAGGTATCTGACCAAAGTAACCTAATGAAATCCGACATGGTATATATCCGTTTGTTCGTGTCTCCCGAATCTAGTAAGCGCTTCTTACCCGGATAGGGATAATTAGTCCCAATAGATCTATTTACAACATTCGCGCTCACTCAACCGGTCCTCCGGTCAAGAAATTAACGGTTCATGATAGTTCGGGCATTAGTGGTCTATTCGCAACTTAGGCAACACGTAATCGGAAAAAGGCAACGTAAAGTAACTGTGTCCATAGTTTAAAAAAAAGCAATGTTTCTCACCCTAAAGTAGTAAAGTAAAGATAGTAAAACGTGGGGCTATGAACTCCACTTTAGCAAATGGTGAGATAAATATCAATGAAGAGATATAATGCCAAAAGGTCCTACTTGAGATCTAAATCAATGACGCGTCTTAGAAAGACGGAAAGTATACGAAACTTGAACGAATTGTTTATAAGAAAAAAAGTCATCCATGAGTGTTTGTGCTTTGACTTAGTTAACAAAACGCGACTAAACAAAATCATAAAGTTTTTCGTTAAGTTTTGGCGTTTAACCAAAATTACCATTTTTAGTAAGTTTCTATTTTAGGAAAGTTTTTAGTTTCAAGACGTTAATACCGTCCCCTATATTTGTTAGGTTTCCATATTTTCAAAACGTACTAACTAGTCTTAATTGCTTAACTTCTATGTATGTTTCGCTAAAACATAATAAAAGTTACTATTTTTGGAATCCTACCTCATTTATCAATCCCGACATCATTTACATATTTTTATGACATTTCAAATGTTTCTAATCAATAACCTAATGTTTTTATATGTTTCGCCAACGTTTAGAAAGTCCAAAAATGTCCAAAAGTGTCCGAAAACCTCATTTTATTTTCCAAACAGCACTACGTCAAAATGGTTTTGCCGAAAAATGTTTCAAGTTTTATTTGGCTATAACTTGGCCGTTTTAAGTCCGATTTTATTGTACAATATAAAAAAAACTATTTATTCTAAATGAGCTCTCCAAGAACTACCTTTACGCCTATTGAAAACATTCCTTAGTCCCCAAAACCTCAAAACAATTTCGGATCAGCAACTACGCATTTCACAAACGCTTCCAAAAATTACACCAAACTTCACAATAGTGCCTAGTCTAGCCTAATCTCCATTCACAACTAATCCACAACAAAACCACACCTAAAACTAACCTAATCCCTTCATTTCTATTGTTGCAACTCACTTTTGAACTCATCTCACCAAGATCGCAAAGTCATAAACATATTACTTCCATTTTTATAAGAGATGACAAGATATTATTTCATTTCTTTTTATAAAAAGTGCCACAAACACATGGATTCTTAAGCATGAACAAGATTCATAAGAATGAAAAGAAAGTATCAAAAGAAAGATCAAGAAATGCTTACAAGAATGAAGAACAAGAAGCAATAACACAAGATCTATACCCAAAATCACTAGATCTTGAAAACCCACTAATAAAATTAGAAACCCTAACTTTTAGATCTTGAGAAAACCTTTGAAAATCAACCAACTAATACTTCAAACCACCTTAGGTAACCTTAGAAATGAACTTGGTAAACTTGTATCTTGCTAGAAATCAAAGATATAGAAACCCTAAAAGGGGTGTTTGTTGCCGTGAGCTAGAGAGAGAGAGAAAAGAGAGATGAAATTTTTTTGGTGAGGCTATGGAAATGATAAATGACCTAATGTGTGTATAACATGGTATTTATAGGGAAAAGGGTGGCCTAGGGTTCCTTGGTTTGTAGTATTAAGTGTCCAACACACACAAGAGTGTGTGTGTGCTTTGTTCGGCCGAAAACACCACCACAAGGACCATATGGTTCAATTTTGGGATCAAGGTTCAAGTATAACAAGTCTTGGTTCATGGTTGTGGTCAAATGGTGTACATGTGATCAAGTATCACATGCATTAGTCAAATGCGATTCCTTGTGCATGAAGGGGACTTGCTCATATGTCACTTTCTCATCTTACATGTACACATGGTTAGAATTTTTAAAATAAGATGTCATTTAATTAATTTCAAAGCTTGTAGTTGTTTTGGTTTAGGTTTAGGCGTCCGAATTAATAAGGAGTGGGGAACAAGAACAAAATTTTTGACTTATGAATACGAGGTGAACGATAACTAAAGTTTACACGAAAAGATTTTGGGTTTCCGGGGTTCCGTTAGGTCAAAAACACAAAAAACGCAAATTAAACGTTAAAACATAAAAATAAGTATCAGAAGTGATCGTAAACTACGAAACACTTAGAAATGATAAAATAACTCATATAATATCTAAACTAATCAAAATCCGAAGTCGGAACGCGTCCGATGACGTTTTTCAGATTTACGCGGGTTAACTTCCCGGTAAACTGCCAGATTCAAACGTAACGTATAAAAGTCAAAAATAATGATCAGAAAAGTTTAAAATATTGACCTGAAATTTACGGGGTGTGACAAGATCCCCGTTAAAAGAGCTTTGTCCTCAAAGCTTAAGACGTATCTTTAGACGCAGCTTAAGACGTATCTTTAGACGCAGGTGTAGGGTTAGCAAAAAGATGAGGATACTTTTTCTTCATTTGGTTGTCGCGCTCCCAAGTAAACTCAGAACCTCGCCTTGAGTTCCAACAGAATTTCACAATTAGGATGCGGCTTTGCTTTAGCCGTTTAACTTCTCGATCCATAATTTTGACCGATTCTTTAATGAAAGTACTATGAACACGACTTAGTTGCTCTGGGAGTTCAAGTCAATATGTAACCGTTTCTACTTTAGCAAGGATTTTGAAAGGTCCAATATAACAAGGATTTAGCTTCCCCTGTTTGCCAAAACGTATCACCCCTTTCCACGGTGATACTTTCAACATAACCTTATCTCTAGCTTGAAACTCCAATGGCTTACGTCTTCTATCGGCGTAGCTCTTTTGTCTATCACGTGCATCTTGAATACGCTTCTTGATTTGGATTATCTTTTCTGTGGTTTCATGAATAATCTCAAGGCTAGTAAGCTGAGCATCTCTAACCTCAGCCCAATAGACAGGCGATCGAAACTTACGACCATACAATGCTTCGAACGGTGCAGCTTTGATACTCGTGTGATAACTATTGTTGTAGGAAAACTCTACCAAAGGTAGGTGTCTATCCCAACCTTTCCTAAAGTCAATCACACAAGCACGTAGCATGTCCTCTAAGGTTTGGATGGTCCTTTCACTTTGACCATCTGTCTGAGGATGATAAGCCGTACTCATATCCAATTGAGTACCTAGAGCTTTGTTTAGCGATTGACAGAAATGAGATGTAAATTTACTATCTCGATCAGAAATAATCGAAACTGGCACTCCATGTCTTGAGACTACTTCCTTCAAGTATTATCTCGTCAACTTTTCCATTGAGCCAGTTTCCTTCATTGGTAAGAAATGAGCAGATTTGGTGAGTCGGTCAAAAATTACCCAAATTGCATTCTTGCCAGTTGACGTCTTTGGTAACTTAGTAACAAAATCCATTGTAATGTTTTCCCACTTCCATATTAGGATCACAGGTGGTTTTTGGCATTCGGCCTTAACTTTGGCACAGGTCAGACACATACTGACGTAGGTGGCAATCTCAGCTTTCATATTTGGCCACCAATACAGTTTCTTTAAGTCTTGGTACATCTTGTCCGATCCATGATGGATCAAATACTTTGACTTATGCGACTTGTGCATAATCAAAGTTCTCAAGTCGCCAAAACAGGGTATCCAACTTCTATTCTTCAAACACAATGTTCCATCAGCACGAGGCTTCAGATTCTTAATCATACCACCCAAATCTTCGGTTTTATAATTCTCTTCCTTTCTCACCTCAACCCGAGCGTTTAAAATTTACACAGGAAGGTTCAAACCAATCGTCATAACCAAAGCTCGAACTCGTAGCAGCTTAATCCGTTCCTTTCGGCTCAAAGCATCTGCCACCACGTTCGCCTTTCCCGGATGATAACGAATTTCATAGTCGTAGTCACTCAACAATTCCAACCATCTACGTTGTGTAACATTTCTCAATTTTAGGTCATTTTACGACTCCTATTATTCGCCACTATTTATTTTAGTCTGATACGCGTTTACTTTTAATTTAACTTTTAAGCTAAATCGCGTAGACCAGAAATAATCATACAATGTAAACGGTCACCAAATAAATTAAGGTTTACATCAATCAAGTGTTATATAATTATTAAGAAGTTAATTAATGACTCTGCGTATTTTAAATTTTATTGGACATGTAAAATGTTTACGTTTCGCAATAAAATACATTTAGACACACCCGAAAATACCTAGACTCAAACCAATACCCACTTTTAAACCTTAAACACAAAGTTTAATCAAATGTTGTGTTAATAACCCACTAGGGGCGAATGTGGGGACAAAAGCAACTAGAAATCCTTAAAAATCTTACACAAAGTACTTGTACATCAAGGTTTAATTAAGAAT
>BQNB010060095.1:19889-34985 GCA_026074375.1 Tanacetum coccineum | reverse complement strand
TCAACACCCATATTTGATTTCTTTGTAATTGTCTAGCTTCTTGCTAGTGTTTCTAATAAAGTTGCCGTTAAAAAAAAAGCAAATCATTTTTATGTAAGTTTTTCTTTGTAGCAAATGTTCATCAGTGTATTATTCTTTATACCATTGATTTATAGGGAAATGATCTTACGTAGTGTTTGGAATTATGTAATGAAAGTTGGAATGAAAACGGTTATTACGATTGAATAGAAAAATCTTGTTTGGTTACAATTATACTATGGGTATGTTTGGCGAAATGGGCTGAGGCTGGGGCTTGTGATGGGGCTGGAGCTTGTGATGGGGCTTATATTATAAGCCAAAATTGAAATTTGTATTTTTGTAAACATGTTTGGCAAATGGGCTGGGGCTGAGGCTTATTATTATAAAATTACTAAAAGGGACATAATTAAATGAGTTTTATGGTATATGTTTGTCACACCCTCAGACGGGGCCTAGACGGAATACGTGTCCGAAGGCGTTTGAAAAAGTTTGAAAAAGTTTACTCGTTGCATAAAAGAAAATTTAATTAAGTTTTACAACCGATCATATAAGAGTTAAATGTAGCGGAAGCATAATAAAGTTTGACAATGACAACAAGTATATAAATAGATAAGTCTTAAAATTGGCGAAGTCACATAGCACATAGACTCCATATAGCATCAAGAATCAGGCCAAGCTAAGCACCTGAGAAAAACATGTTTAAAACGTCAACATAATGTTGGTGAATTCATAGGTTTAAGTTAGTACAAGAGTGAACCACAAGATTTCAAAACGCATGCGACTACTATAACAAATACAGCATCACATAAAAAGTATTTACTGTTACGCTAAGCTCATGACACCGATGCTAATAAAACAGGGCATATCATATCATGCCACACATAGTATTCCTGCCCTTAACTGGTGTCCCAAACAAAAGACCACCACAACACACATCGACATGACATATATCCGTTTGTTCTTCGTTAAGTGAAACCAAAGCAGATAGGGATAATTAGTCCCAATAGATCTATTTACGCATCCGCGCTCACTTAACCAATCAAATTGGCCATAGGTGACTAACGGTTCATGATAGTTTGGGCAATAGTGATTTGCAAGCAACTTAGACAACACATAAACATGTAAAACTCACGTTAAGAACTTGTGTCCAATTTTAAAAGCAAACAACG
This sequence comes from Tanacetum coccineum, assembly GCA_026074375.1. Lineage (NCBI taxonomy): Eukaryota > Viridiplantae > Streptophyta > Magnoliopsida > Asterales > Asteraceae > Tanacetum > Tanacetum coccineum. Next base: position 33,798 of record BQNB010060095.1, on the reverse strand, counting down.
TTTCTCAACCCAAAATATAAATCATTTGAAAATAGGTAAAACGTAGGGCTATGAACTCACCTTAAGCAAGTGGTGAATCGATAATCAACGAGGAAGAAATAAAGCCGAAGAATCCTATAACGCGTCTTAGGAAAACGAAAGATAACCGAAACTTGTACGATATGCTTTCAAGAGAAAATACATCCATATGTGTTTGTGCTTTAGTTTGTTTAATAAAGTATGACTAAATAAAATTATAGAGTTCTTCGTCAAGTCTTGGCGTTTATCCAAAAATTACTATTTTTAGAAAGTTTCTATTTTAGAAAAGTTTTTAGTTTCATGACGTTAATACCATCCCCTATATTTGTTAAGTTTCCATATTTTCAAAATGCGCTAACTAACCATAATCGCTTAACTTCCAAGTTCGATCCGCTAAGTTTTACCAAACTTACTATTTTTAGTAACTCTATCGCTTTTCTTAAAATATGTTAATGACGTCTTTAAATGATGTTAATCTATATATATGTGTTACTATATGTTTCGCTAGAGTTTAGAAAGTCCAAAAATGTCCGAATGTGTACGAATACCCATTTTACTATTCACATCAGCACACTATTTATTGGGTTTTGCCAAAAAATGTTTTAAGTTTCATTTGGCTATAACTTAGTCGTTTTAAGTCCGATTTTAAAGTGCGATATGTGAAAAACTATCTATTTGAAACAAGCTCTTCAAAAACTAGTTTTACGCCTAATGAAAACATTTTTAGGTCGCTCAAAACCTCAAAACTAATTCGGATCAGCAACATGTCTTTTCATAAATACTCCCACAAATCCATCCAAACGCCACAAAAATGCTTATTCTAGCTTAATCCCGATCACTACCAAACCAACCAACAAAACCACACTTAATCTAACCTAACCCCTTCATTTCTATTGTTGCAACACACTTTTCAACTCATCTCACCATAACTTATAAAATAACAAACATAATACTTCTATTTTTATAAAAGTTGTCAAGTTACTTTGTTACTGTTTTATCATTTCTTTTTAACAAGTAACACAAACACATTGAATCTTATACTTGAACAATATTCCATAAGAATAAAGACATGTAACAAGAGATAACCAAGAAGTAAACTTACAGTAATGAAGGAAACTAGTAGAGAATCCACACGATCTAAAACTCAAGATCACTAGATCTATAAACCCACGTATAAAATTAGGAAACCACTAATTTTTATAATCTTGAGAAAACCTTGATAAATCAACAAACCAATACTTGGATCTCCTTAGAAAACCCCTGAAAGATCTTGATAAAATGAAGTATGGAATGTGTGAATCTTGGTAGAAATCAAAAGTATGGAAAGTATATGAGTATGTGTGTGTGTCGTGGCCAAGAGGTAGGGAAAAGAAAGATGTGAAATTTTGATGAGGCTTGGAAAATGATATGAACCTTAGTGTGTGTTATAATGAGGGTATATATATGCCAAAGGAAGGTTTAGTGTTTCATGGTTTTGTGTAATGAGTGACCAACACACACCAAAGGTGTGTGTGTTGATGGTTCGGCCGAGCATAGGTCACAAGGACCATCATGGTTCAAAATTTTTGTCTTGGTTCATAACTTAGGGCTCAAGTTTAGTCAAATGAAGTCAAAGGTCTAAATATGTGTCTTACAAGAGTGTAAGAGCTCACATGGTGGTAGAGCATGGTAAGTGTGCATGAGAATGACTCTCTCATGTGTCACTTTCATGCACATGCATGGAAAATTCAAATAAGATGCCTTTGATTTAATTTCAAGTCCTAAGGTTGTTTTGGTTGGGTTTTAGGCGTCCATATATAACAAGAGAGGAGGGGGAACGAAATTTTTAACTTTAAAATACGAGATGGACGATAACTAAAGTTTACACGAAAAGATTTTGAGTTTTTGGGGTTCCGTTAGGTCAAAAACGCGAAAAACGCAATTTAAAAGATAAAGCACTAAAATTAATATCGGAAGTGATTAAAAATCACGAAACACTTAGAAAAGTTATAATATCTCATATAAGGCCTAAATTTATTAATAGCCGATGCCGGGACGCGCCCGATGACGTTTTTCAGATTTACGTTGTTTAACTTCCCGGTAAACTGTCAGATTCAAACGTAACACGAAAAAGTTAAAGATAATAATCAAAAATGTTTAAAATGTTGACCTGAAACTTACATGGTGTGACATTCATTGACTTTGTTAGTGCATCAATATCAAAAAGCCAATTTGGTCTACTTCCTGCAATATTAGGTGTATTCTCACTAAACTGGACGTGCATATTTTCTTCAACTATCTTAGTTCTACTGTTGAATACTCTAAATGTTTTACTATTGATTGAGTACCCAACAAAGAATCCTTCATCAGCCTTACCATCAAGCTTTCCTAAGTGATCTATGATATTGAGAATCATAACAAGACACCTAAATGGTCTCATAAAGACTAAAGCTGGTTTTCTACCAAGAAAAAGTTCATAAGGGGTCTTGTTATGAGGCTTAGTTACTAATACCTTATTTTGCACATAGCAAGCAGTATTAACTGCTTCAACCCAAAAAGTAGTAGGTAGCTTAGAATCAACTAGCATTGTCCTAACAGCCTCAGTTAGTATTCTATTTTTTCCTCTAAGCTACTCTATTTTGTTGAGGAGTTCTAGCTACACTAAATTCTATCTTAATACCTTTTCTCTCATAAAACTAATTCATCTCCTTATTCTTGAACTCAGTTCCATTGTCATACCTAATTACCTTAACCCTTTGATTTATTAGATTTTCTACTCTAGTTATAAAGGACTTAAGTATGCCACTAGTCTCATCTTTAGTAGCTAAAAAGAAAACCCAACTAAACCTACTGTAATCATTTGTGACAACTAGGCAATACATCATTAAGCTTTTTACAAATGTTGGACCAAACAAATCCATGTGCAACATATGTAAAGGTTGGCTGATTGAACTTACTATTTTGGACTTACAAGAGGCTCTATGTTGCTTTCCCTTTTGACAAGCAACACAGGTTTGATGTATTTCAAAAAGTTTTGAAGGTAAACCTCTTACAAGATTTCCCTTAACCAGTTTATTCATAGTTTTGAAATTTATGTGTCCAAGTCTCCTATGCCAAAGTTTAAATTTATCAGATGTGGGTTTTGCAAATAGACAAGTTAGACCTCCTTTAGGGACAATATTTTTTAAGTCAACACTATACATATTGTTCTTTCGAGGAACTTTAAGTAAAACTTGATTTTCATCAGTTAGCTTAAAGTTTGGAGATAAAATAATGCATTCAGTGTCATTAAAGAGAACACTATTATTTTTGTCACACATTTGTGAGACACTAAAGAGGTTAAACTTTAACTCTTTTACAAAATACACATTCTCAAAATCTAAATTACCAGTTTTGATTGTACCTCTGCCTGTGATTTTCCCTCCTTTGGGGTTACCTCCAAAGGCAACATATCCTCCATCTATCTCTTCATAGTCTGTAAGATAGGACATGTTCCCTGTCATGTGCCTTGTGAGCATCCACATCAATCACACATATTATCCTGTAAATTCCATTCGTGTATTGCCCTACACTTTAGATAAGAAAAATCAGTTCTTTTGGGGAGCCCAAGCATCACTGACTTGGAATCTTCTTGTGCATCAACAAATCAAACCTTTTCAGGGTGATTTGAATGCACTGTTGTGGTTTTAGAACATGGTCTAAAACTTTAGTCCTTTGGTTTTCCAAACCTAACAACTAGGCCTTAACAGCATAACATTTCTTCCCTTAACAGCATTACTACTGCTTTTGGCTTAGTACATTACTATTGACTTTTGTCTTAAGCAATATTAACATTTTTATCCTTAAATATTAACCCTCGATAAATACCGTTTTTAAATATTGCATTCTTGTGAATGTCACTTATAGGTAGAAATGTACTGATTTAGAAAGATTTATCATTGGTCTTGCACTATTCACTGTTGTTCTGGGTTGAGCAGTATTAAGTGGTTTAGCAGTAGTAAGTGATACTAGGCATGACCTCATTAATACAGCTCCTGGAACTATGTTCTTTTTAGGACTGGGGTGAGTCATTCTAGAAAAATTCTGGTGATTCACCCTTTTAGCATTGTTCCAAACAGGTTTTGTATTTTGAAACTATTTTTTATTCATCTTTTCCAAAAAATTCTTTAACAGCAAGTGATCAAAACCGTTCCAAAACATAACAAGCTTTATTAACATCTCAAAATAACTTCCTAATCTTTTGAGACATCAAATTATTCTAGTTTCTTTTATTGCCTCTAGGAGTATGAATGTTTTGCCTAAGTTGCTCAACCTGTTTAGCAGTTCTCCTAGCTGTTTTTCCTTTAGGTTTAACAAACTCTATCTTAGCAAAACTAGGCTTAACTGTTTTCTTTTCTATCTTAGGCTTTGACACAACTACATCCTCACTATCTGATATCCAATCTTTAATAAGTAGGGGACCAAAGTTCTTCCTAACAACCTTAGGCTTGTTTGCACTATTCTTAGCTTCACTAGTCTCAACTACAGGCTTCTTAACTATAGGCTCACTAATGATAGGCTCATTCACAAACTCTTCTAGACCAGAGAATGACAAATCAGGTTTTAAAGGCATAAAGTTTCCTGTATAGGGAGATGGAACAACATTATACCCTAAACCTATTTTGCACTTATCAATTATCTGACAGTCTATTAATTTGCTAAAAGTTTTTAAAGATGAATCTCAAAATTTTTGTATGTTAGCTGAATTTCATCATTGGATTTTGAGCCAGTTCCACTTCCTCTAAGCTCTGTAATGGCTACTTCTCTAAAATGCATCTCATGTTTTAAAGACCTTGATCATCTCCTCATAAACAGACCTTATATTATAAACTAGAAGTCCTTTGCTTCTACAGACTCCTAAACCTGTTTTATAAGCAAAAACATTTAACTTAGATTCCTTACGTCTTTAACAGTGTTCATTTTGTTTCTTTAAATTTTTAACATTTTCTAAACAAGATGATGAACAGTTTAAATCAGTAGATACCTTAAAGTTAGAACTTGTAGAAGAGTAAGCCATGAGTGCAAAGTTAGTTGGACATTCTTCTGCTTGATCACTCCAATCATAACCAGAACCATCACAAGACACCAAAGCATTAGAATAGTTGTCTCCACTGGCACAACCCTTCTTGTGTTCTCCTTATTCCTGTTTTCTTGGTTCCTTAGAGCCTTGCATTCCCTTGCAAAGTGTCCCCTTTTGTGGCAGTTGTAACACTCCACCTTCGACTTATCAAACCCAATGGTCTCATTACCATTAACAGTAAGCTTTCTTTCAGTGTTCTTCAAGAATCTCTTTGCCCTCGTTGTTAGCATAGCCATCTGCCACCTTAAATCCATCTCTTCTAAATCATCAGGATTAATTTGTTGCAAGTCCTCATTGTCAAGTTGTGGACTGTTTGGTTGACTTGTAAAGAAAGCACATATGACATCATCACTCAATTATCAATTGTTTGTTTTGATTGAATAGGATCCAATTAAGCTCAAGTTCTATTAGAACTTATATCTAGGGAATAATAAAACAAAGATAAATAACTTGATAGTGGGGTAATTAAATAAGAACAATTGTTATTATTCACAAGGTTTTATTATACAAACGTTTCACCAAGCCTAATAAGTATTTGATCAAATAATACGGTTTACTTTGTCTTTAACAGTAACAGGGATTAAGGAAAACCTTGATTACCTTGAGGCTACACCACACAAACTAGACGTCTACATTGTACCTTGTGTATACACACATTTTTTTTGATACTAAAACTATGTGTCTATGATCTCTTTATATAGAAAGATCATGACTTACAAAGGAAGTTAACATAAAGATATAAACAAGTAAATCTTTTAAACATTAAGAAATATCTTCTGTTATCTTTATCTTCTTAAAGAGATCTTCCAGAATCTTCATATTTCTCCTACATCTTGTAGAATTCTTTAATGATGATTTTGATCCTTTTGTTTCATTACTTGTTTCTTTTGTCTCATCAAATCTATAATTCCCAACAATCTTCCCCTATTTGATGATGACAAAACAAACATGTTCTTGTATGAAATTCATCATAAAGCCAAAGCTTCCCCTGAAGTTGAGATGTAATCATCTCCCTGAATGAAACAAAATCTTCTTAATTCAGACTTTCTTTGTAACCTGCCACACCAAGGATCTACAAGTTACAACCTGTTAATATTTCTTCCCCTTTTTGTCATAATCCAATAGGGGACTTATAAATGTAAGCAACTTTTATTTCAACCACTTCAAACCAATATCACACTACTAACCCAAACTTTCTAATGACTTGAATTACCCTCCATAATGCATAATAAGAATAATGAATTCAAGCAGTAGAAATCTAAACTAACACTAGTAATAATGACTAGCAGTAGTAAAACCTTCACCTCAATGATGCATGTAAATTGTTAAACATTTTAACAATGAGCTTCCCCTTAAACCCATATGTTAACCATTTCTTGAATCTTCAATTATTTAGGCTCTATGTAATGAGTACTGATGAAGAAAACTAATTATAACGAACTTGATGTAGATGTAGAATTAACCTAAACATATGTTCATTAATATCTGAACTATCCCGTTACGTTCAAACTTATAAATAAATAAGTAAAAATATAAGTAAGATCGAACCTCCTGACAAAATCCTCATCTTCTATGAGACACATAACCAAAGTGATAGCAAATGTGAGCATTGAGCACCATAGGTTTGTAGATCACACACTTTTGCTAGATTTTGACAAGTCTTCGTCACAACATTGAAAACACAAACAAGTTATCTTTCCAAACCCAACAAGCTAAGGCTTTAACAGTATTAACATTATTTCCCTTAACATCATAACTACTGCTTTTGGCTTAGCAGCATTAACTACTGCTTTTGGCATAGCAGTATTAACATTTTTATCCTTAATAGTATTAACCCTCTGATTAAAATTATAGTTTTTAAATGTTGTATTCTTATGAATGAGCCTCTTAACAGTTGAATGTGTTGTTTTAGAAAGATATGACATTGGTCTAGCAGCATTCATTGTTATTTTTGAGTGAGCAACATTAACTTGTCTAGCAGTATTAACTAATACTAAGCTAGACTTCATTAGTACTGCTCTTGGAACCATTTTCTTTTTAGGGCAGGGGTGAGTCTTTTTGGCAAAATTGTGATGATTCACCCTTTTAGCATTGTTCCAAATAGGTTTTGTATTTTGAAACTGTTTTTGATTCACGTTTTTACAATTTACCTGCAAGTGATCAAAACTTCCTAATACATAACAAGCTTTATTAAACATCTCAAAATTACTTCCTAATTTTTGAGATATCATATTATTTCAGTTTCTTTGATTGCCTCTAGGAGTATGAGTGTTTTGTCTAAGTTGCTCAACCTGTTTAGCAATTTTCCTAGCACTTTTTCCTTTAGGTTTAACAAACTCTATCTTAGCAAAACTAGGCTTAACTGTTTTCTTTTCTATCTTAGGCTTTGACACAACTTCATCCTCACTATTTGATATCCAATCTTTAATAAGTGGAGACCAAAGTTCTTCCTAACAACCTTAGGCTTGTCTGCACTATCCTTAGCTTTACTAGTCTTAACTACAGGCTTCTTAACTGTAGGCTCACTAACTATAGGCTCATTCACAAACTCTTCTAGACTAGAGAATGACAAATCAGGTTTTGGAGGCATAAAGTTTCCTGTATAGGGATGTGGAATAACATTATACCCTAAACCTGTTTTGCACTTATCAACTATCTAACAGTGTATTAGTTTGCTTAAGCTTTTAGATGAATTCTCAAAATTTTCTACTGTTAGCTGAATTTTATCTTTTTGTTTTTGAGCCAGTTCTAACTTCCTTCTAAGCTTTGTAATGGCTACTTCTCTTAAATGAATCTCATGTTTCAAGACCTTGATATCTTCCTTATAAACAGACTCATTTTTCTTATAGACTAGAAGTCTTGCTTCTAAGCTTTGTAATGGCTACTTCTCTTAAATGAATCTCATGTTTTAAGACCTTGATATCTTCCTTATAAACAGACTCATTTTTCTTATAGACTAGAAGTCTTGCTTCTACAGACTCTAAACCTGTTTTATAAGCAATATCATTTAACTTAGATGTCCTTAAGTCTTTTAACAGTTGTTCATTTTGTTCTTTAATTATTTTAACATTTTCTAAACAAGATGATGAACAGTTTGAATCAGTAGATACCTCAAAGTTAGAACTTGTAGAAGAGTAAGCCATGAGTACAAAGTTAGTTGGACCTTCTTCTGCTTAATCACTCCAATCATAACCAGAACCATCACAAGACACCAAATCATTAGAAGTAGTTATCTCCACTGGCACAACCCTTCTTGTGATCTTCCTATTTCTTTTTTCTTGGTTCCTTGGAGCCCTGCACTCTCTTGCAAAGTGTCCCCTTTTGTGGCAGTTGTAACACTCCACATTGGACTTATCAAAACTAATCGTCTCATTACCATTAACAGTAAGCTTTCTTCTAGTGTTCTTCTAGAATCTCCTTGCCCTCATTGTTAGCATAACCATCTACCACCTCAAGTCTATCTCTTCTAAATCATTAGGATGAATTTGTTGCATGTCCTTATTTTTAAGTTGTGGACTGTTTGGTTGACTTCCAAAGAAAGCACAAATGACAGCATCACTCATGTTGTCAATTGTTGTTGAGTTAACAATAGTAGCTTGAGTGATCGCTGTTGTAGCACCATGAGCAATATTTGTTGCTCTATATGTACTGCTGGTGCTGTTTGAGGACATAAAGGCTACGTTTTGTGTGTTTGTGCTTGAGCTTGATGTCCCTTTGACCTCTGGTTCATAGATCTTCAGGTTGTTGTAAAGATCATCCAAGCTTAATGTATCTATCTCAGACTTGTTCCTCCACACAATGGTATGTGTGTTCCATTCTGGTGACAGACTTCTTAAGAACTTTTGATTCACATCTTCTTGTGAGATACCTTCACCATGAATCTCCAACTGACTGATAAGCTTTTGAAGCCTATCAAAGCTTTGATCTAACATCTCTGAGCTAGATGCAGTAAAATTTTCATACTGCTACTTTAGAAGATTCCTCTAAGCCTTTTTAGTAGCAGCATTCCCTCCAAACCTCTTCTTAACAGCCTGCAGCAATGACTTGGCATCTTTGATAGAGTTAAACTTCAATTGATGTTCATTAGGGATGCCCATCAATAAAGTGCTTCTTGCCTTCAACTCTAACCTCCTTTGTGCCTTTTCTTCAGCAGTTGTAGGAGCAATTATAGTCTCAACACCTTCAACAACTTTTGTTATTGGAGGTGCATTACCATTCTCTATGACTTCCCATAGAGAATAATCAATCATCTGGATGTACTGTTCCATCCTCATCCTCCAAAGCTCATACTCACCTGGTTTGAGCATAGGCACTTTTGATGCAGCCACCATATGTGCTGAGTCTTGATCCATGTCTTCTTAGCAAAGTTTCTCAAAGCAACAAGCTCTGATACCACTTGTTGATCCCAGTTAACTTCTAATGATCGAATTCCTTAAGCTTGTTTAAGGTTTAGTTATGCTAGATAAATCTAACACAACTTAGTTTAAGAAACTTTGTTTGATAATACTAAAGATTATGCGGAATCTAATCTTTAATATAAGAAGAATTCTTCAGTAACACAAAACAATATAATTTCAACAATAAAAGCTCCAATATTATTATTACAAATAATACGAATACTCTCCTAGTATGAGGGTTACAAAACCTTGAAGCTATGAATTATACAACTAAGATACATAAAACTCTACGCCCTAGGACCTCCTTTTATACACCAAAGAGTCCTAGTCAATTTACAATATATTACTAAAACTTAGATTATTCTCAAAGATCTATTCTATAAATAACAATCCTTATCTCACAAGTAATCTTAATCTTCAAGAAATCTTTATCTTTCAGCAGTTATAATCTTTCAGCAGTTATAACTTTATACCCGCAACATTAACTCTTAACAAGCAATAGTAACTTATACACCAGCAGCATTAACTGTGTACAAGTAGTAATAAATACTTAGAATATTTTTTTCAATCTTCACCAGTAGTACTAACTTTATTCTAGCAGTACTAACATATACTAGTAGTAGTAACTAGCAGTACTAATATACACTAGCAGTACTAAGTTACACTAGCAGTACCAAGTTACACTAGCAGTAGTAACTAGCAGTACTAACTACTTAGCATATTTTTTTCATTAAGATTACTGAACAACACTAAGTTTTACTTAGCAGTAGTAACACAAACCTTAGTAGCAGTAACTTCAAGAAGGCTTTTAATCCCAACATTTGTTGAAAGTCGGTGGAGTTAAATTGTAATACGGTTTGTAGTACACCATAAGGATTATACTAGGAATAGTATCAGTGTCGTGGATTCACAACTGGACGTACGAAAGGACTAAACCCCCCTTCCCGAACTAGTATATATCGTGGTGTCTCTTCTTCTCTCTTATTCTCTCTATCTACTTATTGTTCACTTTGCAAAGTAGTATAATACACCACCAGGCTCTTTTCAAGACTTAAAGTTTTATAAACTTCAAAGAAGTCAAGAAAACCATATTCACCCCTATCTACGGTTCCACAATTGGTATCAGAGCAGCTTAATTAAGTTTTCAAGCGTTAAAGCCTTGCCAAGAAGTCGTTTTAAGTTGAAAACTTCTTTTTCAAAAAATCAAGATCCTTACTTTGTTTTTTGAAAAAGTTGAGTAAAGATCCATGGCTGAAGAGAACTAAGTTGAGGGGTATTCTATTCAAAAACCACATTTGCTAGAACTAAATGGCTTTTTCTTTTGGAAAGCCCGCTTTGAGACTTATATAAAGTCCAAAGATATTGACTTATGGCAAGTCATCTAAAACAACGATTTCTACTTCGAAATTAAAGATGAAGAAACGAAGTTAATGAAAGAAACGTCATATGAACTTCTCAAATATACCGAGAAGAAACAACTTGGCAAGAATGAAGAAGCCAAGATGACTATCTATAATGCTTTACCCCGCAATGAGTACCAGCGAGTCTTCATGTGTAAAACTGCCAAGGAGGTTTGGCATACACTCATCATCACTCACCAAGGCAATTCTCAAGTCAAGAATTGCAAAATTGATCTTATCACTCAAGAATACGAGAAATTCTCAATCTCTAATGAAGAAACTATTGATAGCGGCTTCACTTGATTCAACGCTATTGTGACTAGTCTAAAATCTTTAGATCCTGACTACTCAAGCAAGAATCATGTGAGAAAGTTTTTTCGTGCTCTTCCATTGAAATAGAGAGCCAAGGTGATGACCATTGAAGAAGCCAAAGATTTGGCCACACTTCCACTTGATGAGCTAATTAGCAACCTTAAGTTCTATGAAATGGTCTTGGATAACGATGGCGTAGCTTCCAAGATTACTACAAAAGAAAAGGTCAAGTCATTAGCTCTTAAAGCTAAAGTCACTAGGGAACAAACTAGTGATGATAGTGATAGTCAAGGAGGAAGTTACAAATACACTGATGAAGAAGCCGAGGCATTCAATTTATTGGCTAGAAACTTCCGTAAGTTCTTTCATAAGGGTAATCGGTTCGGACGAGGTAATCGATTTGGTAATGGCAGAAATCAGTTTGGAAAAAGCCGCAATAATAACTTTGGGAACAAAGGTGGTGAAAGCTCGAAGCTAAAGGGAGCTTGTTACAATTGCGGCATGGAAGACCACTTCGCTAGTAAGTGTAGAAAGCCGAAGGAGAACAAGGCTTTCATGGGAGTAGCATGGAGCGATAGTGAAGATGGGGATGAACAACTAAATGACGCAACTTGTCTCATGGCTATCGACTCTCAAGAGGTAGTATCTAAACCATCTAGTTTTAATTATGATATGAATTATATTTATTTGTAAAAAGAGAATGATGAACTCTTAAAGTTTAACAATGATTTTACTAAAACTTTGAAAAACTATTAATAGAAAAACGTTCTCTTTAAGATGAGAATTCAAAACTTTCAAGTAAAATCAATGATCTTGAACTAGAAGTGAAGAAACATGTTAATAATAAAGAGGTGGTTGAACCTTGTCAAAAGTGTGTTGAACTCACACAAAAGGTTAACTCTTTAAAGGGCAATGTTTCTAAACTTCAAGATAAAGCGTTAAACTTTTCAAAATTCAAAGAAAGTAGTATTACTTTGGACGACATGTTAAGCTGTCAAAAATTATCCCAAGATAAGGAAGGTCTTGGATTTTCTAAAAGTTTTAAAAAATACTTCCGCAAGTCCAAACAAACTGATAGTGTTTGTGAAACAAAGTCAAAAAGAAATTCCGTCAAATAACTTTGTTAAACCTATTGCTCTTAAACTCCCTTTGTAAATACTCGAGGTCCTCAAGCACCCACTAAATGAGTGGAAACAAAGTATCTAGGACATCACTAGATTTTCATAATGGACTTGGATACACAAGACCTCGAGTTGACCCTAGACCTATCTTAACCACACCAAATATGAGACATTCTAATTCATATGCCCGAAGAACCTCTTTTCAAAACAACTGTTCTTTGGAAAGAAGATGTTTTTACAAAAACCAAAGGTCTTTGTATTATCAACCTAGAACCTTTCAAAGGAGAGAAAACTCTTACCCAAATCAAAGGCTAAAAACACCTTGAAGCGTTAGACCAAACTTTCAAAACTCCCATGATTTTCAAAACAATCCTTGGTCCGCGTTCTCAAGGTATGACCTACATAAACTATGTGCCTTACTACAAGACCCAAGAATGGTAAACTTGGGCACCATAATTGCTAACCACAATGGACCCATTAAAAAATGGATACCATGTCCTTGAATTCATATTTACTTGTAGGTGTGTCTTAAATGCGATCTACTACCGGACGATTGCATTGTGGATAGTGGTTGCACTAAGCACATGACCAGAATAGAAGATTGTTTACTTCGTACAAGGCGTATGATGGTGGACATGTCGTATTTAGGATCAACCTAAAGGGCAAAGTCTTCGATGGAGGTAATATTACTCATGACTCCATTACAATTACCAATGTCAAGCTATGACTACTTTGCTACAAAAACAAGTTAGAGGAACAAAACCAATATTTCTAACATATAGCAATGTCATAAAAAATATTTAAATATGGTGACAATAAATGTGTGTTAGCCAACCATCACAAATATCAACCAATTAAACTCAACTATATATTCATATAGGAGACAACTAACTAATTCATCAATTGTATATTTAAAAACATAAAATAAAAGTCCATTCATTTAATATAAAAATTATGTGTAACACACAATCATACAACTAGCATGAATTAAAAAGAAATATTATGCTTAAGGCATAATAATACATCATACATAAATAAAAGCTACAAAGTTTCTTAATTTTCCTAAGATGCCATAGGACTTTCTTGCAAAAGGTTGGCTTAAAAAAATTATTTGAAGCATGAGTGACTAAACGTAAAGTATGTTAGGTTAGAGAAATTAATGGTGGTGGTGGTGAAAATGGTGGTGGTGGTTGTGAAAGCATGTGTTCAATGTAAAAAACATGTATTGAAGTTCATCCATCAAGCCAAAGATGAATGTTCGTTTGTGAATGCAACATAAGCATGAATTTCCATGTGCTTCAAGAAGGTTCCATAAAATAAGATGACCAAAGAGAGGCGGTGAAGGTGATGGAGTATTGAATTGAATGTCGAGTGGAGTGATTGGTGAAAGAGTGAGAGTAATGTCCATGGGTTCACTTCCTTGTGTTGGAGGTGGTGGAGGTACTAGTGGAGGAGGAGAAATTAGTGAGTTCAAGTAGCCATTGGTTGATGGGGATGTGGAAGAGGATGGTGATTTAAGTTTGGAAGCAATGGAGGATGAAGAAGTGCCCATAGTAAATGGTG
>BQNB010060095.1:0-15858 GCA_026074375.1 Tanacetum coccineum | reverse complement strand
TAGTTGGAAGGCCTTGTAGAATGATATTTATTGCTTTGATGTCACAATCAGCTTGAATGGTTTCTGCGGGAGTTAATTCGGTATATTCCTTTGGTCAGGTTACACCATCCACTGTAATTGTTGGCCAAACAAGTGGACTTTTTTCAACAAAAGAAAGAATCATTCTACCATGAGGTCTATTCATCATATAAAGTTCCATTATGCTTTTCCACGAGTCATACAAGTGTTTTTAAGCCGAAAATTTCAAAATCAAGATTTGTACTTTATAAGGTTTTTGAAAACAAAAGATGAACAAAAATGAGTTTTTCTTTGATCCAAAGCTAATACACCTATATCCAAAGATACTAGATCAACTTTACCTAAGTAAATGATCCTTTAGTGTCTGACTAAGCTTCGAAAAAAAAGAAAAAAAAGATGCGTGCGGTTAAAAAAACAAACAAAAAAGAAAAAAAACAAACACAAGAAATAAGCAAATCACTCCATTGCTCTTGATACCAATTGTAGAATACAAGTAATCTTTGATATATGAACCAAGAACTAGAGATAGAAAGTGGGAGGAATGATGTATTTTCTAGTGAGAGAAAATAGAGAACATGAAATGCATTAAGTAAAATGAAACATACAACCAACTAACCACCTCTCCAAGGCATGGAGAGGTGTATTTATACTTACAAGGGACGTGGGCTTGGGCTTGCATGGATTAATCCATGGGCATTTGCTAACTAACCATGTAAGTTTCCAAAAATTACTTAACGAGCTAACGACCGTTATCTATGGAAGCAACCAACACTTTCCTAAGAATGTCATATTCCTAATAAAGAGCTTCAATTCAGCTTGGTTGACAATTCCAAGATGAATGTTGTCTATCTCTTTAACATAAGTTGAAACGTGTTGTTTCACTTCTAGAAGGTTTACAAAGCGAGAAAAAGATTGCTTTATGTCAAAAAGAATAAAGCAATCTCCTTTAAACTCAGAAACTATCAAAGTATCTTGTAATGTCCCTCTACATGCTAAGTAATTATAGAAGAGTTTAAAATTACAAAAAGCAAGTGGGAGCGTTTTTAGATCCGAAAGATAAAAAAAATACATAACCCTCTAAACACACTAGTGAATATTATATCGAGGCTTTAAATGTTAAACCTTATAATGATATAATTTTCGTTCATAGATCCGCAAGGATACCTCAAATACTTGATTGATAAATGTTATATCAATATTGAGGAATATGAGTCACATGATCATGGTGAACCTGTTAATCATTAAAATGCATTGAATTTTGAATTTGGTATCATGGTGAAACCATTAAGATGCATTGTTGAATTTTGAATTTGATTAATGACTCAAACTATGAATGTTTAAGATACTGTCTTACAAAAAATCAATTTGGAACTTGATTGATCTTTAACTAACGGTTAGACTGTGAAGTTTAAATTGGTTTCTTCAAGAGAAAAATTCCAAAGTGGTTTATTTCTTAGTTTCAAAAACTTCATAAGGATAATGTTGTACACATATTTGATGCATGCATTATGATAGGTTTTTTTAATCATACGCAAGCAATTATTTTTGATTAAATATTCTTTCTATGCACATTAATTAATATAAAGATGGTTGTTTGTCATACTAGTGTTCATATTGATGAAATATGACAATGAATTTAAAACTTTTTCTTAGCATGATTACTACTTGCGAGGACGTAAGAGTAATTAAAGGAGTTTATGAATGCATATAATCTTTATGAAGTGTACAAGAGGCAAGAATCCAAGTATGGATTATTGCAAGCATCTAGTAGAATAATCTTATGTTTATTGTTATATTAAGAGTAATCATGAGTATTTCTAAAACAGTTAAGTGAGAGGTATTATGTTCAGATTTTTCTTTCACCTGAAAAGATTTTGGAAAAATAAACATACAACTTGAATATATATGTATATTGCTATGAACATACGCGGTATATAAAATCCAACATAATTCGTAAAATACCCTATTTAGAAATGTCTTAAATGGATAGACATCTTTTGATAAGATAAAACATGAATGAAATCTTAAGTTAGACTAAATGATTCATTATGTATATTATATTGTGTAGATGAATAGTTGTATCATGCATGAATGCAAGATGATTTGACAACATTGGTATTTAATTGAAAGTTATTAGATAATTATTGAATGAGTATTTTAATAGAATATGTTTGGATTTTGAAATATTACTTGATTATGGATTTATCATAGTAATGAAAATCTAAGGATATATATTGCAACAAAATTTATTGTGCAATTATAATTAAACAGTGAGCTTTGGAGGTTCATGAGGTGCCAAACATTATTAAGAGAATATTTATTGTTTACGGATTTTAAAAGTATGGGGGGGTTTGTGTACACGAATGCTAAATCAAATTGAGATGACACTCAATACTAGTCATGGTATGATTTTATTTTTTGATGATGACCGTTTGGACTAGTTGTGCTCAACTGAGAGCATAGTTGCATTTATATCTAAAGAATTAAAATACTTTACACTTTTGGAAGCTGCGGAAAATGATTGTTGTCAATAGTTGATGTCACACACCTTATGAGATGCAGTGTGTTAATATTGAGATATTTGAATGAACAAACAATCATCATATATATTCAAGAACTTCATTAATTGAATTCTTGAAATAAGTATTCTCAAAATTTCAAAAGATCAAAGCTAGTTGAAATTAATGAAATCTATGCCTTGTCAGCAAGTACGATCGTCGTATCTTGAGGCATGATTCGTCAACTAGAATTATCATGCATTTGATCTATTTAGTATTTGGATAAGGGATGTTTAGACAATTTTATTAATGATAATGATACGTGGTATGTGGTTATATTTAATATAAATTGTGTCCTATATTTGCATGTTTAATCCATGAATAATTTTTATTATTCTAAATTAGTCCATTGTCGATCAACAATATGGGAATATTGTTGAACTAAGACAAATCTGAGTGATTGGTGATATCTTGGATATTAAAGGATGTGTCCGCCAAACTCACATGATATTCATAAGATGAATATTAAACTTCCCCAACTAACAAGATTATTACTTTATGGATCGGCGTCATTAAGTAAATCTTATAAGTGATTTTGTTTACTAAATCCTTAGACTTGAGATGCAAGTAGGTCCTAGCAGTGTGGATATCATTTATTGATGTAGTTTTAAGTTATCATGAATTAGGTAGATAATAAGGAACTATTTTCAAGAAGTGACTGTGATAAGCATTATGGACTTGTGACACTTGTAGTCAGTTTTAGATTTTTATTCCTTCAATAGTTTAAAGAATGATGCCACTGGGGCCCTCGTAGGGTTAATAAGATGTATGTGTGGCCGCACCCAAAAACTCAGGAAGATATGTGTTAGGAAAAATATTGTTAATAAGGACTAATTACTGTTTGTATTAAAGTTAAGTCTTGTTAGTGATGTGTAGTACTGATAGCTAAATAGTTAGTAATGTTAGTATGAAGTTAAGTCTGGTAGAGTCAAGTTAGTCTGCCAGCATTTAACTTAAGTCTCGGCAGTATTAAAGTTAATACTTGCTTGGTCAGACAGTTAAGTTGTTGTAATTTTAGTACTAGTTATCAATTAGCGTTCTTTTAGGAAGAGTTAAGTATTATCTCTTAACGTGGTTTAGGGTTCCGTAAGCCTATAAATGGAATAATAGATAGTATTGTAAAACAATATGAGTTGTTTGGCGTATTCACAATATAGTTATAGTAATAGCAATTTTAGTATTTCGGTTCTTGTGTTCATCTTTGTATAGTTATTGTTATTCCGCGTCAATATTTTATTCAATGTATTTATCTATTATAGGAATGTTTGGATTTATTCAAAGGACTATCAGTTGTTCAAGGCTCATTCAGATCTGTTTTTAAGGATCTCTACAGTGGTATAGAGCCACAAAGGGGACTTTACACAAGATTGTAACATAGATCAAAACTTTTTTATTCCTTCAATATAAGTAGTCATGTTGCAAATGTTAAATTTTGATCTTCATGATGATGAGGATACTTTCTCTTCATGATGATGCATCTTTGGATGGATTGTACCTGCATACAACAAAGAAGATGCTCTCTGCTATATCACCACAAATAATCACCACACAATACACTTTCATAACATTAAACTGCATCCGTTCTTCAAAAGGATGATTATGATCGTGGGCGATGGAGATGGAAACATTTCTTGAGTATATTAGATAATGAGGTCTGGAAAGTGATTCAGTATGGGACTAAAGAAGCGATTCACCAAAGGTAAGGCATGGAGGATACAGGGTTCTTCCTTCCAACCACACAGGAAAGAACAGTTTGCTGATGAGAAAGAAAGGAAAGCTAGAACCTCACTACGTTAATGGCTTTGTTCCAAAAGTCATCTCAGACGTTTCATGGCCATGGATGATGCAAAGTAGATCCTGGGCAGCCATCAATACACGGTTTTGGTGGTAATGCGAACTCGAAGAAAGGAAAAATGCAAAAAGCTGTTTTGAAACAACAGTTTGAGGCATTTACTATCTCGTCTAAGGAAAGCTTAGAAAAAGGGTATGATAGGTTCCAAAAACTCCTATCACAATTGGATGCCCTTGGTGCTGGTGTGTCAGATGAAGACGCAAATCACAAGTTTTTGAGGTCCCTTCCTCCTGCGTGGGATAGTCTAGCCATGACAATGAGAACGAAGAAGAATATTGACACACTGTCAATAGATGATTTATATAATAATCTGAGTGTCTTTGAACAAGACATCCAAAAGACATCATCTTCTACCCTTACAGCTGATAATGTGGCTTTTCTATCACAAGCCAAAGCCTCTTCCAGCAAGCATAAGCCAAGCCACAGCTCAGGAAGGTTTAGATCTATATACCACTTCCTCGTCCAATGTCAACAAAAATGCTACTCCTTGGTTCTTGCTGATGAAGTTATCCATTCTTTTCTAGCCACAAATGCTGATGATGTGGATTTGATACATGAAGACCTAGATCAAATTGATGATCTGGATTTGGAAGAAATGGATATAAATTGGCAGATTGCTATGACTGCCATAAAGATTAAGAAGTTCTACAAGAAGACAGGCAGACGGCCAAGAGTGGATGGAAAAATGCATGTGGCATTTGATAAGAGAAAAGTTGAATGTTTCAATTGCCACAATACTGGGCATTTTGCCAGGGAGTGCAAGTTTAAAGGTTCAAAGGAAGGTAGCAGGCAGGAAGCAGGTAGAGGTCAGGATTTCAAGCCAGTGCGAACTGAAAAGGAAGCCTTGATGACCATTGATGAAGGTCAGATCAATTGGGTAGAGCAGACTGCAGATGAGGAACTCAATCATGCTCTAATGGCTTTCACTGTGAATAATGAGGTATCCATGTGCTCTAAATTGTGTTTAGATTCATATAATGCTCTTCAAGCTAAGTATGATGAACTGCAATATGAATTTGGTGACCAAGAAGCTGCCTTAGTTGCCCATAAGCTAGCTGTTAAGAAATTAGAATCTCAGCTTAGAGCCTCCCACAAACAGCAAACTTCCTTAACTGAAAATTAATTTTCAAGCTATTCAAATTTTTGAAAAAGATTGAAAAGACACGCAAAATCCCTGTATCCCATCCCATCAACCTGTGTCCATAACACGTCAACCAACCCATACACTTGGTGTTTTTTGAATGAAAAGTATAGAAGTATAGGAATGAAAGCTGTCATAGGACCAAGTGCTTTACAAAAAATTGGTTGATTCTTGGTTTGCAGTCTTCTTAAAAATCTTTGGAAGCAATGATTGTGGGTTGAAAAAGCTCAACTGTTAAGATAGGTTTAGGATATGGCATACAATCAAATGTGAGGGTCTAGAATATGAGGATGAGATTAGTAGAGGTATTTGCTTTTAGGGAAACCAATGCAAGGATATTATGATATCCCACTATACAGCATATTCAAAAATGTAGCATTTATAAGTGTCCCACAATCCTTATTAGTGGTGATTATACCCCCAGGGAAACAGGAGGACATAGATGATTCTCTGTATGAGTATGGTAAATATGGACCTCAACCTCAATCTCCTAGTCCTACAGTTTCTGATGCTAGTTCCATTGTTTTCTCAATCTGTCCATCCAATGACAGTAATGAGGAGCTTGGAGCTGTATCTGACCATTCAGTCAATGATGACCCTATCCATGTCCATATCCCTATACCTTCTATTTAGCAAGTTACCATTGCCACCCAAAAGACTCAAACAAAGTGATAAACCCAAACAGACAGTTGACCCTAGTTGTGCACAGCATGTAAAAACTCCTAGGCAACCAAGTAGGACACCAGTGATTTCCTCACCTATTCCTTCAAATAACAGACAGAATTGGAATCAACGAATGGAAAGGGAATTAGGTGCAGGATATTCTTTTGAAAGAAATCATGTTTTGGTGGGAAGTCTTTGTCAATGAATAAGGACTGTGACTATTATGAGAGAAAGATGGCAAGGTGAAGCTGCTCTTAAGAGCCAAAGGGTGGTTCATGCTAATGTTCGGAAAAGCCTCTCCAGCTTGGACTCTACATAAACAGGGTGAATATACTCAACTTGTCAAACCAATGACAGTGATGGGGAGTTAGGACACGTGATTAAGGATTGTGTCTATTATGAGAAAAAGATGGCAAGGGCCGCTGCTTTTAAGAGCACAAGGGTGATTCATGCTGATGTTAGGCAAGCTACACCAGCCTGGACTAACTCTAACAGGGTGAATAAAGCAAATCAATTCACTCCCAGACCTGTACAACTAAGTAACATTAGACCCAACCTTAGTACTGCTAGCAACACTATTAAAACTGGTAGGGTAAATGTTAATACTGGTCATGGAAATGTTAGTTCTGGTAGTGTGCATGTTAATTCTGGCACTCAAATTAAGTCTGGTGCTTCTAGATTTAATACTGGCAAGCAACATGTTAATTCTGGTAGTATGCATGTTAATTCTGGCACTCAAATTAAGTCTGGTGGTTCTAGATTTAATACTGGTCATGGAAATGTTAATTCTGGTAGGGTGCATGTTAATACTGCTAGAGTAAATAGACTTCACAGGTGAATCTTAAAAGTCCAAAGAAATGTTTTTCAAAACAAAGATCACCTGTAAATAGACCCTTTACAAAGAATACAGCATACAAGTCAAATAATTATGCTGTTAAGGGCAAAATGGGTACTGCTGTTAAGACCTCAGCAGGTTGTGTTTGGAGAAAAACAACACCACACTCCAATACCAATAGTGGACCAACCCCTGATTCATATGTTCATGTTTCTCAAGGTCCACAAGGCAGACCCAAGCCTGTGAAGGCATGGGTCCCAAAGAGAAACTAATCTCTTTTTGTATGTGCAGGATCATCCACTGAAGCATATGGAGCATAGAGGTATTTTTGATAGTGGATGTTCTGGGCACATGACTGGTAACAGGGCCCATCTTGAAGATTATCAAGAACTTTCCAAAGTGGGATCTGTTACTTTTGGAGGAAGTAAAGGTAGTATCAGTGGAAAAGGTACAATTAGATTAGGAAATTTAGTTTTTGATGATGTGGCTTTTGTGAAAGAACTTGGACATTTTAACTTATTCTCCATATCTCAGATATGTGATAAAAAGCTAAATGTACTTTTTACTGAAAAAGAGTGTTTTGTGGTGTCCTCTGACTTCAAGATGCCTGATGAAAATCAGGTTCTTCTTAAAGTTCCTAGGCAACACAACATGTATACTTTTGATATGAAAACTGTTGATTCTTCAAAAGGATACACTTGTTTATTAGCAAAAGCCTCATCTAATGAAGCTAAATTGTGGCACAGGAGGTTAGGTCACCTTAATTTTAAAAACTTAAATAAACTTGTAAAGGATAATCAATATCAAAAAAATAAGTACAATTAGAATCATGAACGCCACACAATATCTCACCCCCACTCAGACGGTCTGGACCGAAGGCAGAACGCACGAACGCGACGACAAGCGCGCACATACGGTCAATTGTGTGACCTTGTGTGCCGGACCAACTTAGGATATACATGCACTGCGATAGCTATCCATGCTCAGGCGCAAACCACTCGCCTAACCGGTTATATAATGTCTCTGGAAAGCGGCAGCTTGTCCGAGTCGTGATATGTCGTACGACAACGAGAAACATCAAACAAGCGACATAATCCAAACGGTAAAATCCCCTGAAGTACTAGAAAAAAAATACATGGCCAATATTTCACCCAGAAAATACTCCCACGTGAAAACCCGGAGGACGGTCGTGGATGACGCTGACTCTCCTTCGAGCCACAGTGGGACGTAGATAGGACTCTTCCGAGCGTGGCTCATCAAGGTGACCGAGGCGAATCGACCCAACGTCTAACAGATAAGGGTGCTGCGTAGTAATTATCTCTTACTTAATAACTTTGTTCTTATGTCATCCCGCTTTCTTTGTATCAATCTTCTTTTACAACAAAATTTTCTATTTTTGATTTATTATTTGTAATTTTTTAACTATATAATACATTTTTTAGCAGTCATCACATCCCTTGACACAGGCAAGAATGTAATGGAAAAAAGCGCGTGTCCAGAAATAACACCATTAGACACAAAATAGCAGAATCTTCGGCCAAAAAAGCCGATGCAGCCGACATCCGTTATCGATGTACTGTACTGTACTAGACTGTTTTCATCACCAAAAAAAAGTCTGGGTTAGCAAATATCACCGATCGAAGTCCCCACATTATTATTTGTTATTTAATCTTTATATTATTAGCGCCAAGAGCGAACTTGTAATGTTAGGACACGTATCATAAAATATAGTCGCTGACGCGTACATTGTCGAATTCCCACATCCGCTATCCAACCAATCCCGACGCCTACAATTAAATAGCAGTATGAGTTACCCAAAAAATTATAATCACCTGCAAGCTACAAATCTCTATCCGAGAACTCCATAAAACTAAGAGGTCAGCAGGGGGACACTCCCACTTAACTGATAAATCATGACTCTTAAACATCTTTCTTCCCTAAAACGTCCAAGGTGCTTCTCACCGAAAAAAAGTGCACGCCTATAACATACGATAAAAAACTCACACAAACACGCGAAAAAATAAACAGCGAGAACAATAACAAGGTCACAGCTGTCACTTCAATCTAAAATCAAAATATACAGCTAGTATACACCTACTACGGGCGCTCACAAATAGGCCCAATCTGGCTCAAAGCAAACTCAATAAGTTACCCCCAACGAACCTCCAAGGAAAGCCACAAAGTCGATCTAATAACACACAAAAAAGCAACAACCCAGAACATACCAACACCGACATCGTGCCAACCAGCTCACATGAGACTACTACGGACAACGACACCATCGATAGGCCGTCACCGCATACACTACCACATCCACCACCGAAACAACACCAACCGACTGAGGCAACCACATCACCCAAACACCCAAGCCACCAATCTCTTCCGCACAGATCACGAGCCCAACCCGGCACAACAAAAGCCGCACACGAACCGCCCAATGATCACATATCTCAATACTACCACAGTGCCAGTTCGATATCGATCAAAATCATTTTGAGCCCCCAGTCGCGCCCGAGATGTCTTGAAATACTCTTAAACAAAAAAAGGAAGGCAGACGAAGGACTCACGTCCAAGACAGGGCGGACCTCGTACCAAAAACTTAATCCCCCAAAGCAAGTATAACATGACAGAAACACAACCAAGAGCAAAAAATAAAAGAATGCACATTAGCGCTGTGCATTCCGCGGAGTACGACACCATTAAGATATGCACAGTCCAAATCCCTCCGAAGGGATGAGTGACGACTGGGAAAACAAAGGCAAAGACAAGTGTGCATACAACTCCACAAGGCACTCGCAAACGAACGTGAGCGCAGAAGCAGAAGCATAGCTCTTGATTGCAGTAGCTGTCAACAACACGTATCTGCTCACACGTTTAACACACACCGCAGGGGGACACACATACTGATTATGGGAAAAAGTATTGAAATAGGTTCCATCGACCTACACACAAGTACTAGAAACAGCACCGGCATGGACGTCAACATTCGTGTGTCAGATCCGCAGTCCTCCCAGTGACGGAGCCTATGGCAACCGTACGCGAAACATCTACAAAGATCTACCCTATAAAAAGCACTACCACCTCCACAAACACAAAACGCCCCATAACTCAACTATTACGATAACCATGACGGAAAACATATACAAGACCACACAATGCACCCGGCTCACTGTCTCTGCCCTATTACTACAACCCCAGAATCATAACCCAGTTCGCGATGAACCTGATCGGCAGACAAACGCAAACAAACGTACCCAAAAAACTATCCACACGAATCCGATCTTGACCAACGCACCACGCGAAACAACGCATCCTCCCCCATCAGCATCACCACACCCCTACGGTAGCGACCCCCCTCCAACCCCACCCCCGCTCCACAAAGACAAATAACACACCACAACCACTTCAATCCAAAGGGCATACGATGCAAAAATGACCTGCAACGCACTACAAAATCAAGAAAACCGGCCAAAAAATCACCCAGCGACATCCTCACCCTAAATCGCACCCACACATCCCACCCCCAGACATGACTCACCCAGAAAAGCACAGCTTTGCAATCCCCAGCATTTCACTTCGAACACCTACCTCCCATCCAGGCTAGCACCAATCCCCCTCCGCTAAAGATTCTAAGGCCACATTACGCTACTACCTTCAGCGACAATAACAATGCAGAACATTTCCAGAATAGGTCACAAACCCCATCCCAAAACCTATATCACACGCGTCACTTGAACATGTCATTAATTGTCTCGCATCAAGCACTTTCCCCCTCTCAATATCGAGCGCTCGCAAGAAATCTAGATGACTCAGATCAGCTATATACGCGCCTTAAACAGCCCACTACAAGCCTCGAGAGAACTGTCTGTCTTTGCTCCCCTCGTCTTTGAACGTAGCTCCTACCTTCTTTCTCTGCGCCTTACACAGTGGATCGAATGCTCTAGCCTCTCATGAACCGATTCCACCCTTCTGGCATAAATCAAGTACAGCCTCAAATACCCCCGGACTACAACCCCCCGACCGGAACCCGGGCTTCTCAGGGACCCCCTCGCGCCTGTCCCGAGACTGAAGGAACGTAAACCAGTACTATTTCTACTAAATCTGACACTTTTTGTTATAATTGCCCGCGTATCTGTCTCTCGATACTCTTGCAGACCAAGAGCAAAAGCATTAAATGCCACGCCAAAAAAATCAACGTTTCACATTAAAAGAATAGAAACCTACCTCAACGAAAGGAAACCGGTTTCGAAATCGTAACTTAGAAGCAAAGGATGAACAGCCCCACTTCTCCGGCAAAACTTTCTATCAGTTATTAACCGCTAGGACATATAAAACTCAAGAAAAGTACACGTCTTACATTACTTCGCTCTTGATACAACTTTCCTATATACCCGGATTTTCACCTTGCTACGTCCTACAAGTTGCTCTCTAATCTAAGTACTTCGAGTGCGTATCCAGGAGCGAATGAACCCTGCTTAGAAACGCTCACATCATAAAGCGACCATACGTTCATATTGTCGTCGAGACCTATCTTAACCATTTCACAACCTGGTTACGCTAAGACGCCCCATCCCGAGACCCAAAATCCCTAGCGATAAACGTCTTCTACTGACACTGTAGCCCTCGTGTCTCTTAGTCTAGTTTCTCCAATTTATCAAACTTTAAGCATCATAGCTTCTTGAAGAGCAGTACCGGTGAACAGTTAGCGCTCGTATCACCTAATACAACGCCAACTTTAAACTGGGTACCCTATTCCTATACAGAGGGGGTACGGGTAACAGCGTTCTCTCTGGCGAAACTCTAAAACCACTCAACAAGCACGGTAGCATTAGTGTCTCAGCAACTTACAGGCCGAAGCAACACGTTAAAATTACTAAACAGCGGGATGCCATATATGTCTGTCCTTCACGACGTCCCCCCGCCTATAAACCCTGCCAGCATGGTCAGAGGGGCAATCTTCCTGTGGCGCTGCTATTCCTCCTCCGCCCTTCCCCATCAATTCGAGATATTTCAACTCAAGCAACATGCTTATCCTATCCCCCCCCATCTCAGACTCTTCCACTACCCGCATTCTTGATGTTCTGCAACACGTCCCGCCCTCCGCTCAAAAGAATCTCCAACTACATAATCTTACTCGCCCGCTACATTTTCCAAATTCACCAGCGCTTCTGGTCTAACCCATCCACACACCTCGCTTATTCCCCAGTACTCCTCAGTGCCTTACCTTAAACAACCCTCACATCGAACAACATTTGAATCAACACCAAGCCCTGATGTATCTTCCGTGCGTCCTTTTTTCGCACCCGATACCTGTAACCGATACCGCAGCGAGAGCTCAACAGCGCTTTCTGCAACATATCTTCCGAGGTCTACAAAAACCCCGGTTAACCGGGCGATCCCTGTCTCAGAACTCAAAAAACATAACGCGGGCAGTCACTGAACAGAATAAGGAGAAAAACAATACACTCCCCCACCCCCCATAAAAGCGTCACCAGCATTGGCGAGATGGGTCCAACAATAAATAGGGGCAGTCAACAATACGGCCCAGATGAGACCAGAAAAATAAACAAAGAGTGAGAAAACTATGCATGGCGCCTTCCTCAAATGATTCAACACTCAAACATCCGTAATAAAAAGAAAAACATACAGTTGTGTGTGTGCGAACAAACAGCAAAATCATATTAATGCGTTTGTGAGGTCTTCTTTTTAAAAGACTTTAATGTCCCACAAATAACAAGAAAGTACGCCCAAATCGGAAACACGCAAACTCTGGATCAGGCATGAAAGGCTCGATAATCTATAGAATGACTCTATCAACTATCACTCTAGCAAGAACCTCGCAGTATTCACTAGAACAACTCTGCTAGCCGAGCTCCTGTTTAAAGTGCGCAGAAATACTGAATTGCACAAAGAAATGTCCCACAACAGAGTTGCATGCCTGTCAGCGATACCACTCGCTCTGTCAAACTTACTTAATAGACTTCAGTATCACATTTCAAAGGCGCAGACTTATGATATACCAGACACTAAAAAGTTTATATACGGACTCCGGCGATAAACGCCCAGCCCGGTTTATCGCCAATCCCTAGCGCGCACTCACGCGGAATTAGGAGGATGGCGACCTTACACAGTCTCTGTACACTATATCTTTAGCTTCCGATTTCTCAACTCGTCTCAGGAACAGCAACACCTCTTATCCACGGGCGGTCAGAAAATTGATCGAAGTTGCGGAGGCCTACAAGCATTGTGCAAGTCGCAACATAGTCCACGCCCCAAAAGGCACCACCTTACCCATCTCCACTACAGGCAGTCCTCCATCGAAGAAAATAACTACCACGGCTGCCCGTCGCCCAAACGCCACCCGTATGCCACCCAAAATACCATTCAACTCGTCACCTAGCAACATCACAAACACATTAACATGACACCTGCCACATCACACCCACCCACCCGTCACAGCCCCAAAGAACGAAGGCATACCGCTTCAAGCACCAAGCTAAAAGCTGAGGGACTACGCTCGCAAAGACATGGGGAGAGCCATATAACCCCTCGACCACAACTCCTCTCCCCTCTTCCCACGGGAGAGCCAACCTAAAAAAGTTGACACCGAAGGAAGCGTCAAAGGGCGGTGAAAGAAACAAAACCGAATTAGGGGAGTACATCATTAGAACCTTGAGCAAAAAAGGGTTAATTTGGAAGCATTTAAAGCTTAAGAAATACCATTCAATTACTAATACAGCATCGAATGACACTTCATATAAATCCGACCTCTACTATAACTGACACGCCGGCACTGCTACAAAAGGTGTGTAGGTCCTATCTCCAGTGCCAGCATCCCTTACACCGAACCAACTTCGGTCATGCCAGCAGACCGAGGAACGCTCAACATCTAAAACACGGCGTACGCACAACCGCCCAACTGGGAGAAAATCCGCAGAAGCCAAAGCAAATCCTCCAAGCTAACGACGGAACCAAGTCAGACTATGAGAGCAAATACAACACGGAACGAAGAATCGTAATATCCGGCATCGTAAACGTAGATCCAGTGCAGCTGCCATGTCGCACAAGTCCCGTCCAATCGTGCGACGGCATGCGCCAAGAGCAATCAACCGCTAGCGCACGACCCCCAGAACGGAGCATGGCCTCCACAACAGTAGCATATCCTAAAAGCCCTCCGGGACCAACTCCGCACACTCGCAAAAGCGGAGAAGCCGCAAAACGCAGAAACATTTAATAATTAATCAAGCCCCCGTCTATTATATCATATAATACACACCCAGCGGATAGAACAAGCCACCAGCCTACAGGGTCCCCAAACCCGCAAATCCAACCGCCAACGTAGAGGTGACATCTTAATGACCATCCCTTTCTTTCTACCGACCCACCCCCGCAAATTGTGACAGAGTCTTGACCAACCTACTAGACCCACAAAGTAACTTTTAAGAATTTCAGTTTACCCCCTCAATTGTGACGTCTGACCAACGGCTATAAACAGTACTTCCAATGCCTAGCAGTACTTTCAAAGTAGAACAGTACTTTCAATCTGGCTAAGCAGTACTTTCTTATTATGAAGCATTATTGATCAAATCAAATAACAAAATCTTCCTATCTCAGATAGCATCTCTTCAAAACCAACCCTGAATCACACGAAGTAGCAACAATAACCACAATTTCATCATATCTTCAAAAGTCAATCATCTCTGACTTTATACCTCCCCTTAAGAATAGCATCAAATCTTCTTGCAAAGTCCATACTGTACAAGCAGTCCTCCCCTTAAACGTAGCTATGGGTTCATCATTCCAATATTAACTACCAAAGAGTTGAACCTAGCCAAGTCAAATCCTTTGGTCAGTAAATCTGCCACATTATCGTCTGTATGTACCTTGACCACATTAATTAGCCTTTGATCATAACAATCTCTGATGAAGTGATGCCTAATCTGAATGTGCTTAGTCTTTGAATGGAAAACAGGATTCTTCACAATGCATATGGTACTCTCATTGTCTATATGAATTTCAGTATTCATGAAATTGAAACCATAATCAAAAAGTTGATTTTGCATCCAAAGTACCTGTCCACAACAACTTGCAGCTGCTACATATTCTGCTTCAGTAGATGAGATAGCTACAATTGTTTGTTTCTTGCACTGCCAAGAGACCAATCTCCTTCCAAGATATTGACATCCACCAGAAGTTGATCTTCTATCATGATTGTCCCCAGCATAATCACTATCTGAAAAGGCTTCTAAATGAAAAGGAGAATCCTTGGGATACCATAAACCCAATTTAGGTTGATGTTTGAGATACCTAAAGATCCTTTTCACTGCATTCATGTGGGAAACTTTTGGAGTGACTTGAAATCTTGCACACAGACAAACAGCAAACATAATGTCTGGTCTTGATGCAGTCAAATACATAAGACAACCAATCATTGATCTGTAAAGATGTACATCAACATCTTCACCTTCTTCATCTTTCCCGACGTATTACAAGTCACATGTTTGTCATCACCAAAACATAAAGAGATCATATAGATTTAATATCATAATATTTGCACTAACAATCTCCCCTTTTTGATGATGACAAACTATGTAAACTATAACACATAGTAAAGTTTAAATCGTTTACACTCTCTTCTCCCCCTTTTGTCGAAGCAAAAAGGTATTATGTGGATATGAGAATAAGATATGAGAAGATGGTATGTGCTCCGGATATATACGTTGGAGGAATGAGAAGAAGATAGGTGCTCCGAGTATATAGGTTTGAGGAGAAGATATGAAAAATAAAGGTG
>BQNB010060094.1:6998-31153 GCA_026074375.1 Tanacetum coccineum | reverse complement strand
TTTACCAACACTACCTTATTAGTCATTTATTGTACTAACTGAAGTCCAGTCAAACTACTCTCTCCAATCTATGCCCATAGAACACGCCACCTCTTGAAATCTTCTTGTATAGCTAGAAAATGAGCTAACTTGGTCAGTCTATTGACTATCACCCAAATCACATCATACTCACTACTTTGACCTTGGAAATTTAATGATAAAATCCATGGTGATTCTATATTATTTTTACTCAAGTATCTCAGGCTGTTGCAGCAAGCCAAATGTCTTTGACATTGCAGCCTTCACCTCTTAAACAAATCTGACAATTGCTAACATAGGTAGCTATGTCCTTTTCTACATGTGGCTACCAATACATGTCTCCAAGGTTATAGTACGTCTTATCTGCTCCCAGATGTACTAAGTATCTTGATGCATAGGCCTCATCCATTACACTTCCTACAAATAGAACCCAAATTCGATCCATATAGTACAAACCCTCGTCTCCTTTTCTTTCCATCTGTTGATCTAAACCATGTAGCCTTTCTGCGAGTATGTTCTCTTGCTTGAACGCCTCATTTGGGCTGCCAGTATCATTCCTCTTACTCGTCCTGATTTCACTCTCTTCTTTCTACTCAAAGCATCACCCACTACATTTGCTTTATCAGAGTATCACACAAATCATTCTTTAAGAACTGAAAAGCCTCTTTTTGTTTTACGCTCCACTCATACTTCTGATTCCTCTCAGTTAGGGAAGTAAGGGGGTTCAACAATCTTTAAAAAGTTCACGATGAACGTCGGTAGTAACCTGCCAATCCTAAGAATAATCATCCAATTCCACACTGCCTCACTCTTACTCGGGTCTACGTGAATACGTTATGGTTGACCACGTGACCAAGAAAATGCACTTCTTCCAACCAAAACTCACACTTATAAAACTTAGCATACAACTTCTCCTTCCTTAGTGAATCCAACACTAATTTCAAATGAACTTCATGTTCCTCCTTCAACTTTGATTTGGCTAAAATGTAATCAATGAATACAAAGACAAACCTACCTAAGTACGGTTTGCAAACCCGGTTCATTAAGTCCATGAAAACTGCTGGTGCATTGGTTAACCCAAAAGGCATAACCGTAGACTCAAAATGTCTGTATCTCATTTGAAAAACGGTCTTTGGAATGGCATCCTCATGCACTCGTAGCTGATGATAACCTGACCGAAAATCTATCTTTAAGAAAAGGACACACTCCTCGTAACTGATCAAACAAGTCATCAATATTAGGGAGTGGATAACAGTTTTTAATAATAACATTGAATAACGAGTCAAAGGCTTATAGTTAGATTGCATATAGGAGATTCCACATATGCAAATAGACGTGGATCAAATGACATAAGAATCCTTTGAAAGAAAAGATGCGTATATGCACCGAGGGAAAGCGCAAACGAAAGAAAATCAACAGGCGTACCACGACAAATGAACACATACAAAAATATTTCATTATCGAAAGACGTAAAATTCTTATTACCAATATCGGACTTTACTTGAGAAGGGACCAATTTAAATTACGTTTTTATTAAAAAATCATGTTAACATTTAGAAAGTCTCTTTAAGTATAAAAAATCATTTTACAACTAATAATGAAATTATCTTAAATGTAAGTATTTGAAAAAATTCATTCTGGTTGTCATATAAAAAAATTAATAGAGATGATTATCTAATGGTGTATCGTACCTTACCACTATGGAATCTAACTTTAAACTGCCTTTTTATACTTAAAACAAATAAGTCTATTTATAAATATCATTTTATACACAGTTTTTTCTTCCAAACACACACATACTTCCAAAAGTTTTTATATCTTTAGACATTCATATTTAAAATATGATACGTAAACAAAGGACGGACGTTAATACCAAAAGGGATCGTAAAACACCGTACAGATCTAACACAATTCTATTGCTTGAATACGAAGGGATAAATACCAGGATACCATTACCTCAACATAAAATCAAACGAACTCGTACAAGGAAGAACTCAGGCAAGTCGTTATCGTACCCAGAAAATGCAAACGTAGGATCTAATCCAAAATAACGGACCATCAACAGAGAAACCTAAAGATCGATTTACCCGTCGCTAACGGGTTAAGAAATTCAAGGAGTATACATTCAAGGAGAGTAATGATACACACTAATATGTTAGGAACAATTTAGTGTTAAAAGAAACGTTTGAACGCTTAGAGTCTTCAATGCAAAGAAAGAAACTAACAAATCGCGCCTATATTGATTAAAAGAGCAGATTTCCGGACCAACCAATATACATCAAGTTCTAGAATGGGAAAAAATCGGGGTATCCTTAACTAACAAAGTACGATGAAGGGATGCTAAGATTAGGAATTAGGAACTCCGGAGACAAAACAACCCGAGCAACCACGAAGCAACCTCTATAATAAGCGATTCTTACTATGGTATCCACAAAATACTAGATAGAAGGATAAAACTTACTATCTATACAACTCAGCTAACAATACCTCCAATTAGGGTAAGAGAAAAATTATCTTATCCCATCACCACCATCTTGAATCATGAATAATGTATCAAAAAGGAAAACATATTACACTACCACCTTACAACTAAACACAAATAAATGCAACCATGGTCACAAGTCTGACGTGTGCGATGTCCTTTTTATAATTATGTTGGCACCATACGTTTAAGTGCCTCCTTTCACACGTTGTTTCTTACTCCTATAAAGGACTACAATTTAAAATCATAATTAACATATAAAACACATATACCACATTGCACAATCTTTTACCACTCCAACTTAACACATAAGGATTGCTCCTTAAATAACACTAACTTTCTTATATAGAAAATTAAAGTGTGAAAAACGACGAAAAGGAACGAAAAGCTTGCAACAACTCCCAAAGTAATGAATATCTGAAAGAAATAATCAATAACAAACATGACGAAGGTAAAGGGACAATATAAAACTTATGCTGGGACCTCGCTTGGGTTTCGACTTTGCCTCCACAAGAATCACCGAATCTCGCGGGTTTCCAACACCTTTATTACGTGATCTGGACAAGACGGTACCCAACAGATCCTATCTCTTAGTTCACAAGAGGCTCCTCTTATGGATCTTTATAACGCTTAAGTCCAGTTAGGGAACATGGTTCACATTGAGACTTCTTATGGGTGGGGGAAAAAAACATAGCTAAATAAAAAAAAAGTAATATATACCCATATAAGTTTTTGGTAGACAAAATAAAACGAAAATAGATAAACTTTAACAAAATAGGATAATATTAAGCTATGGCAATATGCGGGGGAAGGCATAGCAATTATAGCATTAAATACACTTAAAAGCCTTAAATGATTCTACATAAAGGACCCCTAGGTTATTGTCTAGGCTCAAACACCTAATCTCTATAACCAAAGGCTCTGATACCATCTACCACACCCCGTCTAGGCGGGGCGGGGAGGTAAAACACGAGGCTTAACATCATGGATTCATCACAAAAACACAATTGGTTGTCAAACAATTAGAGAGAGAACTAAATGAACTAAACTAGAAATAAGGGACACAAAAGTGTATGAAAATACCCAGCAAACATAAAATTATATCTGACGGTCTTATATTGAAGTAAAAAGGGGTTTACATCATTTTTAAGACATGGAAATACAACCACATTGTAAACACTCCCCATTTTTACAATTATAGCTGCGGAAACTAATCTGGGGTACTTACTTCATAGGAAATACAAACAAAATTTAAGTCATAGAAAATGATCTCAAAAAGAGACGGTGTTGGAAAAAATTTAGTTATCATTCATTTATAATCAGAGTTTTTATAAAATGCAGGTCCCAAAATCTAAAACTTTTGTATACATTGAAATGATAACAGTTCAGCCTCTTCGAGGTCCATGCCACTCGTTACCGCAACTTGCTCAATTACCTGAGATTATAAACATGCCTTAAAAAGGGTCAACACAAAGGTTGAAGTGAAATTCATAGGTTTTGGAAATCGTTTAATAGTTAAATACAAGTTATCATAATTGGAAATGTTGGTATTGCTTGGATTATTCGTTATGAAGAAACGTATTGTCTAGTGAACAATTTTAACCTAAATCATGAATAATAAAGAGATAAAGAGATAATTAAAGAGATATTGGGAGATACTACCCAAAGAGATATTGGAGAGGATGTACCAAGAGATATTGGGAGATATTTACCCAAAGAGATATTGGGAGATATTACCCAAAGAGATACTAAAGAGATATTGGGAGATACTACCCAAATAGATATTTCCATGTACCTAGGCAATAATATATCAGGATAACATATAGTTTAGCATAACACTTGCATTCATGATTTTATAGTAGGTGTCACGGGTTTATAAGATATGTTAGATTATGAATTTATTAAGTCTTTGAAAAGTAATCACATTGTTATGAGTAGATATAAAGAGTTTGTAACGAGCATGTCTCCCCTTCACGTGGTTTATTGAAAAACATGTAAAATCAAGTAAAGGCGAGGTATGACTTCACATGATAGGTAGATGTATTAAATATTATAATATGAAAGCTGACGGACCTAGTATCACTATCTTAACGGGGGGAAGGTTGATATAGCAAAATGATAGTAAATAGCCACGTCACGCAACCTGATGTAAATATGTTGAGTCTTAGGTAGAGTGTACTCTAGAACTTTTAGTTTTTAAGAGTTATATGAGTTTGATTTTGATGAGTTTGGAAATATTGTATCACTGTTACGGGCCATCATATTCAGAAGTCGTTCAGGTTAAAGTTTGAGGAGCATAGGGCACTTTAAAATCATAACCAACAAACTGTTGTCAGAAGGTAATACAAGGATGAAAAACCTCATAATATTGAAGCTCACAAATATTGTGATTACGATCATAATCAGTTTTAAAGCGTTTTTATAAATATCTGGATATGTTAAGGCACGGGGTGAAAGCTGTTAATTAAAGTTTCGTCTTGTAAGGTTTTAAAAAAATGATTTTATACTTTTTCAAAATGTTACATTTTAGACCCTGGGGTTTGGAAAATTGCAAATAGGCCCTTGGAGTTTGCATTTTTACGAGTTTGGTCCTTTAACTTTTAAAGATATACCAAGTAAACCTTGCACTTTGAAAAGTGACATAATAGACCCCTATAGTTATAATTTTGATAAAATGACATATTCAGCCCTTCTAGTTATTAATTTCAGAAAGTTACTGAGCATATACCCCTTGCATGGATTTATAAGTACAAAAACATGTCCAACTTGCCATGCAACGCTTCTTCTTTAACATTTAAAAAAGAATATTTATAAGTTATAAGAAACTAAAATATCGAAGTTTTATACGTAACGCAAGTTTAAAAATAAAGAATCATTACGGTAGGAAACAAAAACGGGTCAATTTAGGGTTTCAAAACGTAATCGCACGGGGTTTTAAGTTCAAAATTCTCATTCATTAATCAATAATAATGGTTAATTTAACCATAAGTTTAAGCATGATGGATAGGAATATAACATATATTTAACATTATAAACAATTTAGTTTTAAGAAAACGCGAATTAGGGTTTACGGTATGTGTAGGTTTTGGATCAAAATTGGAAAATGAGCAATGAATTGAGTTGATGAAACTTTAAACAAGAGTAATTTTTTAGGATCTTATGGATATTATAAGGGAGTGTAGGAGCTAGTAGTAGAATATATAGAACTGTGGGTTTGAGCTTCAAGGAGCAAAATGGTAGAAATGGGTCGTTTCGGGGTAGTATTTCCACTCGTAACCGCCTTGTGTATCTTTGTTCCCGGGGACGGCTTCTAATTCTTTTAGGCCTTCGCTTATCTTAGACTTCTTTATTGATCCTAGGATCATAGGAGCAAAGGATTGCTGCCTATTAAGGGTTATTATGAGGAGTGAGTGTGGTGCAAGTTAGAATGAAGGCTATTAAGGTCTATTTATCGTAGTTGGAAGGCAAAGGAGTTAATGAAAACTTAGTGATCTGTTCATGGTACTGTGGGAGGGGTCTAGTAGGTGATGTTTGGGAGCTATGGATGTGAGTTGTATGAGCTAGGACTTACTTGATTTATGGAGGCTGGACACCTTTCCTATGCTTGTCACGGCTGATTGAGACAAAATGACGAGGCAATGTGTCTCATTTTTAACAAAAGAAATAGGTCTAAGTAGGTGGTTATGCTTTCTTTAAGGGTTTTTGGAAGAGGTTCACAATAAGATATTTGCACTTGGAATGCTGTGTTTTTTTAAAATGGGTCAAAATTGATGGTGAAGTCCAAATGGTGGTTCGGACTTTTCTGTTTTGGGGTCTCGATGGGGTTTCACATGTTTTCAGCTTTTAATTCGTTTTGTTGTACTTGATTAAGGATAGTTAATATATGTATCCAAGGTCTGATATAGGAAGGATTAACAAAGATTAAGGCATTTGGTTTGGGTTTTTAAAACGGATTAAACTTGAAGAAGAAATAGAAGGTCACGGGTTTGATTAAGGGCACGATTTTAGGGTTTTCTTGGACTTTCTCGGTTTATATTTTTGCCTATCTTCATTAAGACTGATGGAATACAGATCATAGAGATTAATAATGTTATTATCAAATGATGTTTGATCATTGGTTTTAGTTAAAATAGGTTGAAATTGAAAGAATAAGCCGTAGCTTGGAATTAGGGTTTCATATAAGCTTTTAGGGTTTTCTAGCTTTTGTAATTTCTACCATACATCGTACAATTGTTGATGCATAAAGGAATGGTTAATGATGGATAAAGGTTTGTAAACTCTTTTTATGGGTTTACAATGACTCTTGGTTTTGGTACCTTGGAATGATGAGGTCTGAAAATGAGTTAAGGGAGTCAAAATCACAATTAGGGGTTTAATTTGGGTTCCCTGGATTTATTTCTTGTGTAAGATTGAAGTGAGAATGTGGAAATGATGATGGAATGATGTTTGAATAGCTTGATAATGTTATAAATTAAGCTATTAAAACTTATTTGAGAGTTGGTTTAGGTTTACAATGGATAAAAACGAAGAAACGGGTCATGGTTTAGTATTTTGCTCGGGTTAGGGTTTCTGACTTTTGTATTAGGGTTTTAAGAGTTAAAATGTGTTATGAATGATTTGGTAGAATAATTAGGGTTTACACATTGTATATTGAGTGTAGTAGCTTGTACACAATTGATGGTGAAGAAATTAGAATGAAAACGGATTTAAAACGGCTATTTTGTATATCATGCATTAATGACTTGTATATTGTGCTTTGAAAACTTGTACTTGACTTGGAGGGAGTTTATATTTCAAATGAAATGTTATATTACTTGTAATTATACTTTAGTAGCTTGTACATTCACTTTAGATATTAAATCTTCATGGAATTAGGGTTTAGAGGTATACGATAACGGTTTAAAGCCCGTTTTGATATAACGTTGCTAATGGTATATTATAGGAATAATGTACTTTATAATAAGGATATGATGATATTGACTTGACAATTTTGTTGTTCTTCTCTTGACATATATGAAGGACGGCTGGCATAGATAGGTTGCGTGAGCTCGTCTACTTTAGTTATGTAAGTTACATGACATACTGAGATATTGACAATGCAAGTAATGTAATAAAGCGAAAAATTTCCCCGTATAATTATGATAATAGTAAAATAGGTTTTGCATTTGATGAAAATTCTTGGGTTGTTATAGTCTCCACCCCTTATAGAAATCTCGTCCCGAGATTTAATTGAAAGTTATAGTGAATAGATGTAGGTACTGGGCATGAATTTGATTTTTATGTTAGAATTAAGCAAAGGGAACAAGTTCCACGTGTGTGATGCATTTTTAATTTTGTTGTACCACATAATTTTAATACTACGTTCACACGGAATCTACGTATTTTCAAGACTACACCTCTTGTTGACATCAATAGAATTTCTTCAGATCATGATTAGGTAACCTGTGTGGATGAAAAACTTTAATTTGTGAAACCTGTGGGTTATGGGCCCACCATGCTTTTGCTACGCTACTCTGATCGTAAAGAATCGTTATTCATTAACCTTCAAAATTCAACATCAAATAAGAATGCTATCACAAGTCTTTATCAAAATTTTCATACCTAGTGGTATTGAAATCATTTGATATTGCATAGATTCTTATGTGTTTCCTTGTTATTAAGTTGCAGAATATAGAAATTTTTTAAAATACAGAGATCATGGAATGAGTGATGTCAAGGAATGATTATAAATTTATATGAGAGTTGCTAATCACGTGAGATACAGATTTTTAAATACACAGATGATGAAGGTAATGATAAAAATGAAGATAATGATTAAGGAATTGTTTGTACAAGAGGATTGAAAGAAACTTATTTTGTACATATGTTTTACACTTAAGCCTACTTTATTTATAATTTCTTCACTTACAAAAAGAAGCGTTTCAACTCTTGTAACTGAGAATTTTATAACTTAATAGCTTAGAGATTTATAATTTCCTTATTTAAATGAAGAAAAGTGACCTAATTCATTTCAATTAAGATGATCATAAATCATCTTCACCTAAGCATAAAAAAACATGATATGTGTAATGTGTAGAAAAATGAAATTGTTCTAGATAATATTGAGATGTTGGAATTTTGTACTGATGCCTATATAATCGAGGATGGATAATTTATGTTGCCAAAGGTCATGAGTGAATGAGCTATTTAGTGGTTAGAACATTAATGGGAATCGTTGGGGGAATTGACAAATGAATTTCGAGTTTGATATTCATTAGATAAACAAGACTGTATCTGGAATCATCTCTTTTATTATTTCATGAATAACTTTTACATACGAACTTTACATATGAAAAAGAGTTGATACTTATGCTAAGTATCTTGTTTGTTGGATTTCAAAGTAACTGACGTCCCAGAGGATTAGTTTCTTGATGATTTCAGGATTTTTTAGATTGAAGAAGATTACTGATTAACTTGAGCGGTTTATCTTTTGTCTCTACAGTTTTCTTCGGTCAGATGACCTATCTTTGTTGCAAAGTTTGACACTTGACAGTTGCAATCTCCTGTGTGTCATGCAGGGTGCCCATTTTGTACACAATGGTAATGTTTCATGGTATCTTTTGGAAGAGGATAAGTCCTAACAGGTTCTTGTCATTCTAATTTGGCTCTGGTGCGTGGGGTAATCATCATTACGGTTGTGATTGTTGTGGTTATTTTGGTAGTTGTCATTTTTACGATTGTTGAAGTGGTTATTGTTGTTGTGGTATTTAGGGTAGTTGTTGTTGTTGTCGATGGTGTTTCTTTTATCTTCTAATTTTTACATCTTATGCAGCTTTTTATGTTTATGATCATTGGTTTCTGACAGGAATCGCAAGTTTTATTATCGGATCCATTAAACTTGGGATATGTTGATGGCTTCCTCCAAACGAGTTTGGTTTTCGATATGGCTAGTAAGACAGAAAGAGTAGAGTAACGTTTCCTTCAATGCTTCGAGGTAGACCTCCGATAAAAGCTTCCAAGAGTTTCTCATTTGGGCCACCTTGTATGGTCACAAGGTGCGTTAAGTCTTGGAATCTTTTAACATAGGGGTTTTAAGATCTTTTCCCTTTTACACTCAGATTGTTATAGTTACGTCTTCCTATTTTTCTGATCTCAGGGTCCGGGAGACATTCTTGTTGTCATAAGCCTTTTTGAACTCAGGTCCAGGATGGTTCGATTAGCTTGCTCTATTCCATGGTTGGGCATATGCAATTCCACAAGGATTATTAAGCATCGTCAGTTAATTGTACATAGTAGCAAATGTTACTTTATTTTCTAAGCACAGCTGCTTTAAGAGAATACTGATTCGTGTTCGTTCAAACCATGCGGGGGAAAAAATAAGGACTACTGCTCCTCCGTTACCACTTAAAGCAGAAAGGTTGACAGCTGATAAACTCTTTGTAATTTCCCGTTTCCACTGCAGGAGTTCCAGTAAGATTACTAGCACTTGCCATAGCAGCAGTCTGTGCTTCCAGGGCTATAATAAAATCGGCAGTCAGTTGCCGGATGGCATCCAAAGTTATGGCTGGTGTTTTGGATGTTGACGTCTTTTTGGGAGGCATCCTATCAACATAAGATAACACGTAAATTACGATGACATCATAAGTTTTGAAAAGTCAGAGGATTGTGATGCTAAAATGCTTAAAGAATAACATGCTTATTTTGAACTTTTAAGATTGGAGGGTTATTGGTATGATTCCTAAAGATGGAGAAATGATGTTAATGATGGTTGAATGTTGAATTGGTGCTCTGTTGAATGATTGATGAGATGAATAAAGTGGTATTTAAGAAACAACAAGGTAGATAACGGGATTGCCTTTATAAATTCTGCCTTTTTATGTACATAGTTTACTGTACATAGTCAAGATTTGACAAGCGTTTTTATTTATACCACACATCCCGTGGCTAAGATAAAGCTATAATAGTCTAAGAGTTTGTTGATTTTTGAGCCGGTAGATGACATCCTAAAGATCTTCCAGATCCGTTTGGTGACGAGCTTGGATTTTCTCAATGATTCGTTCAAGATCGGAACGTCTGTAGTGAGCAAAGGCAATCTTATCCTTTTGCCCTAATCGTTTCTTTTGAAGTTTGATAATCTGAGTACCGATTTCCTTGAGTTCGGTCTTTAGTTCATTACCATTAATACGTCCTTCTTCCATTCTCTCAATGCAGTGAAGATAGAGTTCATCAAGATATCTTCGACTTGTTTCTCATGATGTTTCAGATACATCTTATTAAATATCTGAGGTGGGGTAGGAGTATAAACTAAGAGAGATGGTGATACTAAATTACAAGTTTGATTCCGAGATGAATTAGATAATGTATTTGAAGAAGAAGATGAGGAACGGATTCGCTTCTTAGGTGGTAATAGTTCTTCAGGAATAAAGAAATATCAAGGATTAAATAGTATTTATAAGGGTAATACTAGAGATAGAGTCAAAATAGCTGGTGAAGTAATAGGATCTGGTGATGAAATAGGTAATTCCTTAGCATAAAATGCTTGTACATCCTTTAAATAAGGATTATTGTAGAAAGATGAGAATACGGGTGGGATCATGTTATCTTTAGAGTTTTCTAAAGAGTTAAAAGAACTGCTTTCCGATGAAGCTGGGAAGTAATTCTGTGAGACCGAAGTATAGTTAAGAATATTCATAGAGGAAAAAGCATCCTCAATATCAAAAGTAGAGCGGTCGGGAGAAGACATCGTTCTGATAACAATCCATTTTGTAAATAACATAAGTTATTTATTTAATAGTATAATAGATATGTATCTTTACATACTTGTTTCAGAATGCAGTGGCACGGAGGACTTTGATGGCTGAAAAAGAAATGTGGTTATAGTTAAGGTTTTGACCTTGTTCTCTATAACCATGGTGCTGATACCAATCTGTAACACCCCCAATTTTACAATATAGCAGCGGAAGCTAATATAACACCCTGTGTTTTCAAGTCATTGATGATGTCAACGAATCCGCAATGTATCTTTTGTATTGTACATGTTTGCTTGAAATTGTAAACGTTAGGTTAAATCGCGTACGCCAAATATTATCGTTTAATGTGAACGGGCATCAAACCATCAAACGTTTGCATCAATCATGTGTTATATAATTATTTTGATAATAATTATGGTCATTGTTCATTTATTTTATTGGTTACGTAAGTTAAATACGTTTCGCGATAAATGTACGTTTAAGAATAACCGGAAGCAGGAAAATTTATCTACGCTTCAACAAATACCCTCGATTATACCCAATACCTAAAGTTTTATTAAACTTTACATAAGTAAATGTTACTTACACTTTGTACACTAGAAAATATATTATACACAAATGCATGCAAGTTGGTAACTTTTAAATAAAAGTTACATGTTGTAACTTTAAGTAAATGATACAATATAATGTTTTAACTAGCAAAAGTCTTCTAGAAGACTTCCCCCCCCCTAAATCATACTGCACAACATCACCAATGAGATAAATAAGTAGATTTCTATACATCTTGGTCAAATGTACATCCCATGCATTTAAGACCTAGCCTTAACTTGTTACTTTGACTCTAGACACAAAAACCACATCCCTTGAAACCCTCATTGTGTTATTTGACCAACTATTGCAAACTTTATTGACCATATACATCTTATATACATGCATGGTTAGCAAGAGAACTCATACACACTTTACACTTAGAAAAATTAAACCAAAACCTCTCTTTGTGCCTTATAGAGCCCACGGCTCAAACACCCTTCAATAACAAAGCCATACAAAATTTTCTACAACCCATACCCTTCTATATACATCTATTCTAAGGTATACTAAGGCATTTGCAAGCATTGGTTAACCATATTCAAGTATTAATCAAGAGAAAGGAAGTTAGGGTTCTATTAAGGAAAGCTAGGGTTTCTTAAGTGCAAGCTTGGTTTTTGTGGCTAAACAAGGGTTTAGTACTAACACATCATCATCATCCCACGCGACGGGGTGCGTTTGCTTATGATAAGCACCAAGGGGTGCGTGTGGGGTGGCAGCCACCCTACATGGGTGCATATGGTTTCGTTACATAGCACCTAGGGTGCGTTCGGTTGTATAAAGAAAACACCACACCGGGTGTGTTTGTTTGTCTATGCACCTAGGGCGTGTTGGTTTGTTATATCACCAATAGGGTGCGTTTGATAGAGTAACAACAGACCAGGTGTGTTTGTTTCTCTGTTGTTAAGGCCAAATAGGGGCATTGGCTGGTTGTGGGTGAAAAATACCAAAGAGGGTGGCGTTCGATGTGTGCATAAGCACCACGAGGTGCGTTTGGCTAACAGCCACGCACAGAGTGCTTTGGCTGGTTTTCCCCCATCACCCCCCCCCAGCCCCCCCCCCCCCCCCCATCCCCCCCCCCCCCCCCCCCCCCCCCGCATAGGTGCGTTATTTTCGTGTTTATAACCAGCCCACAAGGCTCTGTTTGGATTTGTTGCTCATAGGGTGGCGTTCAGGTTGGTTGTTAAAAACGCGACAACAGCGTATTTGGTGTGATGTGGCACCAAGGGGTGCGTTTTGGTTTCTCTAATCCCACTAGGTCCGTTTGGTTTAGTACAAATCGTTAGAGGTGCGTTTTGGTTGTACTCGAAACCCAAGGGGCGTTGGTTTGTGGGTTAACAGTCGAAGGGACTGTTTGGGACAGCGAGCACAAAAGGGTGCGATTGGTCGTGTAAACATGATAGGGTGCGT
This sequence comes from Tanacetum coccineum, assembly GCA_026074375.1. NCBI lineage: Eukaryota > Viridiplantae > Streptophyta > Magnoliopsida > Asterales > Asteraceae > Tanacetum > Tanacetum coccineum. The sequence continues at coordinate 17,926 of BQNB010060094.1, read as the reverse complement.
TTGGGTTTAGAGAAGGCAACAAAGGACGCGTTTGGATAGTGATGATCAACGAGGGTTAGTTTGGTATATATAACCTTAACTAATAAAAATATATCAAGATTTGATATAAATATTAAAATCGGCCCGGTGGTTAATTGGTTAAATAAATGTGACTAATTATCTTTCAGATACATTATATTAGACTGGTAAGGAATATAAAATACTATGATTCGTAACGAAGTTATAATATGGAAATAATGTTTATTAAACGATAATTAATAAACACCCTTGAATTGTTAGAATGTTTTCTATTAAATTAAATTGGGAAAGTGGATTTGCAACAAAGTCGTTCGACTTGGGATCGTTTTATAAACGGAAAGGTCATGGCGAAATATATATATATTTCAATATTTAGTAACGTTTTACTAAAACTCATATTGTGTTATAAACGGATAAAAAGGGACCAAGTTATATTTTTAAAGGATACATTGACTGTATATACAATAACCCACCTATGGAACGAAAACTATACTTTTACATTGAGACAATTATTTTAGACGCGACCCGTTGAGGAAACGAAATATGAGTTTATAAAATATTATATTATATTTTATAATTGTCAGCTAGAAGATAACCTAATAATTGGTGTAAAAGGCTTTACAACCATCGGTTAATTTAATTGGTAATCTTAAAACGTACGAATACGTTTATACAAGAACTTTTTATTAAATTAAGTAATGATTTCAGAAAACGAGTCAGACTAATTGGTTTAATTATTTTACTCACACTTATTATATAATACTACAAGGAATTATATACTTTTCAGTAATTTTGATTACTGTCTTTGTTATATAATTCACGGTATGAATTATATAAGGGTTTATTTGTCATAAGTAATATATAAGGAATATATTACACACTTTGCGTATATTTTCAATTTATTTATTTAACCAACCACCAAACCATTACAACATTAAATCTGAATCTTTATTCAACGTGACGTGTTGAGGTGACTATCCATCAGCGTGAAAACTCCAACCCCAAATCTTCATTATCCTAGGCTAGTGGAACTTAGCCTTTACGAGACAGCTGCAACTTTCATTGATCGCGCGCTTTCGTCTTCCGTTCGTATAGTGCGATATTAGATGCCTATCTGTCAATCGTTTCTGCAACGATCAAGGTGAGTTTAATAATAGCCTCCATGTTTTACTGGTTTTACATATATTTTTGGGGGTAGAACATCTTGGTTTACAATGCATTTACATGGTTGTTTACCTGTTGGTTTAAATACATATTTATATATCACGCGAAGGAGATACAATACTTGGTTTATTTTTTGAACGTAAAGGCATACTATACATTTATGATTATGGATTACTTAGGTTTGCAGTACTTGTCAATCACTGGAGGTGAGCTGCGAATGTTATAAGAAATGATCTATTTGGGATTGACAATCCCCGTTCGGGTGACTAGCTATCACCGGGAATGAACGTTATACCATGTCGGATTACGATTGGATTGGCGTCTGTGGGGGCCAACAATCACGTATACATATTATTGCCCGGGTGTCCTTGGAGGGGACGCCGGTAACGGGGGAACATATTCTTTTATTATTGCTCGGGTGTCCTTGGAGGGGACACCGGTAACGGGGGAACATAATCTTTATATATAGTGCCCGGGTGTTCCTTGGAAAGAACACCTACGATGGTACACTCTTACTGTGCTTGAATAAAGTGGCATACATACAAGTCTACGTCACAGTTCATGAACTTAGAGTAATGGTAATCATGGTTTTATACACAAAAAACATTGAATAAAGTGGCAATACATACTTTGGATATTTGTGATTCAACTTTGATGCGTACATTTGTGGACGTATTTGGGGAAAAGAAATGGATCTTGCATATTTGATACTAATATGATTTCTAAAAATCATGCGTACATTTTGGAAAGACGTTTAAGGATTTAAATGGTCACACAAATTATTTTATGATACTGTAGGAGACAGAACATCACAGACATTATATGACCTGTAGAAGGATACAATGTCAGATACACTTATTGGAACTAACGTTTATATTTACAGAAACCTATGAACTCACCAACTTTAATGTTGACACTTTTAAGCATGTTTTTCGCCTCAGTGAATAGATGCTTGATTATTTGATGGTGATTGGAGTCCTTTAACATTCCAGTTTTCATGTGATTAGCAATTTATGGTGACACTATTTATTTTTGGATTCAGAAAATAAAACGAGATTGTTTTACAAACGACACATTTAGAGGTCGTTCTCTTGTATCTAGCGCTGTGTATTATGAAGTAGCACCCCAAGTGGTATTCCGCTGCGTTGTTGTATTTTTGGGGGTGTTACAATTTATGTAATAGTATAATAGATATGTATATTTACATACTTGTTCCGGAATGTAGTGGCACGGAGGACTTTGATGGCTAAAAAAGAAATGTGGTTATAGTTAAGGTTTTGACCTTGTTCTCTATAACCATGGCGCTGATACCAATCTGTAACACCCCCATTTTTACAATATAGCAGCGGAAGCTAATCTGGGGTATTACTTCATGGATACAACAATCATAATCATAGAAAACAACTTTAAAAGAGACGTTGTTGGAAAAATTTAGTTATCATTCATTATAATCAGAGTTTTTACAAAATGCAGGTCCCAAAATCTAAAATATTATGTTTGAATGATAACAGTTCAGCCATCTTCGAGTCCATGCCACTCCGTACCGCAACTTGCTCAATTACCTGAGATAAACATGCTAAAAAGGGTCAACACAAAGGTTGAGTGAAATTCATAGGTTTGAAATGTAATAATTGAATACAAGTTATCAGAATGGAAATATTGGCATTATCATGGAGATCAGTATTATTATGGAAAACAATTGAATGCATAATGGTTATAATTGCAACGAATACAATTATTATGGGAAAATCAGGGTAACATTATTATCCAAAGTCAATTTAATGACTTGAAGAGCTCATAATATCAACATATTAACATCCAAAGTCAATTTAACGACTTGAAGTCAAATTTAACGACTTGTAGGATTTATAACACGAACACATTAATATCCAAAGTCAATTTAACGACTTGAAGTCAAATTTAATGACTTGTAGGAATTATGATACTAACACATTAACATCCAAAGTCAATTTAACGACTTGAAGTCAAATTTAACGACTTGTAGGATTTATAACACTAACACATTAATATCCAAAGTCAATTTAACAACTTGAAGTCAAATTTAACGACTTGTAGGATTTATAACACTAACACTTTAATATCCAAAGTCAATTTAACGACTTAAAGTCAAATTTAAAGACTTGTAGGATAGATAACTTAGACAGCAATTGTAATGATATGTCAGGATAGCATGTAATCTGGAAAAACACTTGTATTCGTAATTTATAACATGTATCCCCCTTACGGGTTTATGAAAACATAAAAGAGATTAAAAGTGAGGCTATGAACTAACTAAGTCTTTGAAAAGTAATCACATTGTTATAAGATAAACGAGTATGAAAAAGAGTTTTTAACAAGCATGTATCCCCCTCGCGGGTTTATAAAACATGTAAATAAGTAATGCAAGGTTATGAACTTCACGTGATATGTGGTTGTAATAAATATTCCAAAATGAAAGCTGACGACCTTATCACAATCTTAACCAAGGAATGTTGATATATTAAAGTGATAGTAAACAACCACGTCACGCAACCTGAGTAAATATGTCAAGTCTTAGGAAGATTGTACTCAAGAACTTTGGTTTTAAGAGTTATGTGTTTGATTGAAGAGTTTAGAATTATTGTATCACCGTTCGGGCCATCATAATTCAGAAGTCATTTAGTAAACGTTTGAGGAGCTAGGGCACTTTAAATCGTAAACCCAACAACTTAGTCAGAACGTAATACCAAGATGAAACCTCTTAATATGAAGCTCCCTAGTATTGTGATATGATATCGGTTTTAAGCATTTTTTTCAATATCTAGAAATGTTAAGCACAAGAAACGTTAATTAAAGTTATGTCTTGTAATGTTTTGAATATGATTTTACACTTTTACATTTTAGACCCTAGGGTTTGGAAAATTGCAAATAGGTCCTTGGAGTTTGCATTTTTATGACTTTGAAAGATATACCAAGTAAACCTTGGACATTGGAAAGTGACATAAATGATACCTGGAGTTATAACTTTGATAAAATGACATTTTCAGCCCTTCTAGTTATAAGTTTCCAAAAGTTACGATATATATCCCTTGCATGGATTATAATTACAAAACATGTCTAAATTGCCATGCAAGCTTATTTTAACATTTCAATAGTCATTTATAAGTTATAATAAACTAAAATATGAAGTTTTAACACAACACAAGTTTAAAATAACGATTCGTTAAGCTAGGAAGCAAAACGAGTCATATTAGGGTTTCAAAACATCAACGCGTAGGTTTTAAGTTCAAATTCCTTCATTAATCAATAAAGTGGTTATTTTAACATTATTTAAGCATGCTAGGATAGATTTACATAAAAAATATCCCATTGGCACAGTAATTAACATTTGATCAAACGAAAACGGACAAGTATTCATTATCTCCCCATTACCACACACCTCCCCCATCTTCATCTCCCGTCTTTCCCATCTCACATCGCCCCTTATACCACCCGCACCTATTTTACCAGTTCTCCCACATAAACCCCACCACCCCCCCGCATTCCCCACAACCCTCCCAGCCATTTCACGCCCATTTCACCCAATTACATCCCTTCTAGTTATGAATTTTTTTTTTTTTATTTATTTTTTATTTCGAAAAGTATGATATATATATATAATTCCCTTGCAACAGGATTTATAATTATTAACAAAACAGTTTCCCAAATTGCCAATGCAAAGGAAATATATTATCTTTAACACATTTCAATAGTCCACTTATAGGTTATAATAAACTAAAGATATGAAGTTTTTAATGCAACACAAGTTTACGAGAAAACCATCACGTTAAGCTAGAAGCAAAAACTGAGTCATATTAGGTGTTTCAAAACGTAAACAACAACGTATGTTTTAAGTTGCAAATTCCTTCATTAATCCAATAAAGTGGTTATTTATAACATTAGTAAAAGCAAGCTTGATAGATATATAACAATATTTTAATCATTTAATAATGTTTAGTTTTACGAAAAACATAAAAATAGGGATTATGGAGTACTGTTTTTGGATCAAAAATGCATAAACCACACTTAGGTTTTTTTTGAGTTCAAGCTATATATTATGAAATTTAAATCAAGATCATATGAACAATGTAACGTTAATAAGCAGATTATAAGCTTAGAGAACTTGGTTTGGAGCTTTATTGCATAAAAGGGGATGAAATCAGGACTTTCCTTCTTCGGTACGGCCTATAATAACGACGTCCCCTTGCAAATTCTTTTTTTTTCTTTGATTTCTTTGTTTTGCTTCACTTCAATTCTGGGACATTCTTAGGATCATATTAGAATTCATCATTGAGCCAGGATTGCTGCTTATGATAGGTAATAGGAGAGGTGAATGTTGGGGGATGAAGAAAAATGAATGATTTAGGTTCCTATTTATAGTCATATGATCCTTAAGGCTTAAGGTATGCTTGAAAACTAAGATGGGGCAAGTGTATAAGCTAGGTATGGATGTGGAGAAGCTATTAGATGTGTTGTATAAACTAGGAAGTAGCTTTGGTAAGGTGTTTTGGTCTTGATGATTCCGCGGCTTCACAAGGAAAGACAAGGAAGCCATGTGCCATTTTTAAACGTAAAGAATGAAAGGTGGTGCTAGTAAGCTGATCCAAGGTTTCTAGAAGGAGTTCATGTAAGTATCTTGCACATGGATAGGTCTTAAATGGGTCAAAATGGGTCAAGTTTAGTCGTGGGTCTGTTTTGGGGTTCGACTAGGTGTTCAAGGGTTTTTCCAAGGTAAATTATGTTTATAATGATTAAGGATAGATGAAATAGGTTGTTAAGGTCTGGTATTAAAGTAATTAGCAAAGATTAGCAATTGGTTTGGGTTAAAATGGATTAGAATTGAAGAAATGAGGTCACGGATTTGATTAGGGTACGTTTAGGGTTTTCTTGACTTTCTTGGCTTGTAATTCGTGTGTAAATGATCAAGGGTAATAGAATACTGATCTTGAGCAATGTAATATGAATTATTAATGATATTTGCTTTGTAATTCTCGTACATTGTTGAAGCAAGGATGGATAATGATGGATAAATGTTTGCAAACTCATTTTATGGTTTTACAATGACTCTTGGTTGGTTATTTGGGATTAGAGTGGTTTAAAATCGGTAAACGGGTCAAATGTTCATTTAGGGTTTCTCGAATATGTTTTATGTTCAAATGAAATATAATGATGGAATATGGTTAAATAGGATTGATATGATTATGAAATAAGTTATTATAACTTAATTGAGTGTTGGTTTAGGTTTATGATGGATAAAAATGAAGAAATGGGTCATGGTTTAGTATTTAGTTCGGGTTAGGGTTTTTGACTTGGATTTCTTGTAATTTCATGAAATCGGGATGAATATGAATTGTAATTGAAGTGTATGACTTGCTTGTAACTTGTAAGCCAAAACCCAAAAGCATAAGCATTCCCAAACCATAAATCTTAATATAGTGTTTATTTTCTCATAATCGAAAGGTCACATCATACATTCTAATATTAAGCGTGTCGCGCAACAGCGAACAAAAACTAGTAAAAGGGAGTTCAACTCGACATGGCTGCAAACATGCTCTCGTGCTGCCTTACCACGATACAACTCGTGCAAACACAAATTCAATTTAACCTACATTTATAGGTTTTAAAGGGTCAGGGTGGGCATTTGCATTAAAAATGAGATGTTAAATTACTTGTACAATATGCTTTAATAAGTTTGAACATTCACTTAGATATTAATCTTTCACAGAATTAGGGTTTAGAGATATATGATAACGGTTTAAAGAGGCAAAAAATAAAGAAAAAGAGCCCTTTTGATATAACATTGCAATAGTACCTTATAGGAATTAATGAGCCCTATAAAAAAGAATATAATGAATTGACTTGGACATGTGTATGATGTTTGCTTGACCTTATATGAAGACATGATTTGCCATAGATATGATGCGAGTCGCTCGTCTACTCTAGTTATAGCAAGTAAACTAATCTATTGTATAATAGTCAGATACAAATAATGTAAAAAAAGAAGCAAAAAATTTTCGCCAGCATTCCTAATATCACAAAAAACTATATACCCCGTACCAAGCATATGATAATGAATAGTAAAAAAGGTTAAGCATTTTGAAAAAGAAAAATACTCGGGTTTGTAATAAAAGAGAAATAAGAGAGCCACTAAAACAAAAAACGCCACTACCCCAAGAATGACAAAAAAACACATCCCGAAGATTTTAATTAATTAGAAAAGAAAAAGAGGAATGTTTATTAGATAAGTTACTAACGACATCCTACCTGACTGTCCACGAACAAGGTATACAACTCCCATACTGGACCAACTAGGGACAGGCAATTAGTTGTGATAAAACCTATAGGACACAGAAAGTCACAATGTGTGAATGCATTTACTATTTTATGATGCGCACCATAAACTAAAAATTACCGTTCATTTCACACGACCCGTTAATTTCAAGATGCACATCCACATGATGCTAGACAAAAGAATTTTCTCCAGAAATAAGATAAAACTTAGTGGAGATGAATACTTTGATGTATAATGAAACCTATAGGTTAATAGACAATCAATCTTCTGTTGCCCACTCAGAACGTAACTAATATACGTTATACCATAACCTTAACAAGTCAACAACAATTACGAATATCAAATCCCAAATCTTGCAAAATTTTACACATACCTAGTGGTTATTGAAAATCATTTGACATAGTATAGATTCTAGTGTGTTTCCCTGTGTTATTACATTGCATGAATAAAAATAGGAAAATTTTAGAATTTAAGACTTTGAGAGATAGACACAGAAATGAGTGATCTAATAGGAAGCTTAGTGTTTCTAGTACAAAGGTTTGAGAAAATCAGGATGTAAGAGAATTAAATAGCAATCCCGAATAGAGCAATGAGTATTAACATATCGATAGGATAATAGGATAGACAATCCTTGACATACACACACGTAATCAATAGAAACAATGAGGTATACCAAAATTTACAACCATTGTAACAATACTAGTCTACATAGTAAAAATTTGACCAGTGTCTTTATTCATTAGACAACTAGTGGATAGATTCTTAGAAAGCTGAAAATGACGTAGATCTAATATGGTAGATTCACTCGTCTTGAGTTCATATATTATCTTGCACATAAGACCTTTTGAGTGACGAACCCTTTAATATCTTCCATGATTTATTTCCAGTGATAGAATGTTAAATTCTTCTTTCGAGGACTCTGGTTTACTTTCCTAGTAGTTCGCCCTAATTGTTTTATGCAGTACTTGTCTGTGAGCCTATCATGTTGCAAAACCTTACAACTTGACAAAACTAGGCAAGTCCCGTGTGATGTAGTTTACATCTTTTACACAAGGGAAGGTTTCCAGCATATCTATTGTTCTTAGATTGAATTTGGCATTATATACCCTGATGGTTTTTGGCCTTTTATTTTGTTGTTTGGTGATCACTGGTTACGTAGTTGTTGTTAAACGGTATCATGGGTAATAGTTGTATGTGAGTCAAGTTTTGGGGTAGTGGTTTTATTGTTGCGATAATAGGATTATTAGGGTAGTTGTTGTTGTTATTGTTGGTGTTTCTTTTATCCTCAAACTTTCTTTTATGGTTATTCATTTCTTGCACAGAATTGCGCTTTAGTATCTGATCCATTAGTCTCTGGGCGATGTTGACAGCTTCCTCCAAAGTTTAAGGCTTTGAAGCAGTAACATTTCCTTCAATGCTTTGGGGCAGTCCTTCGATGAAAGCTTCCATAAGTTTCTTAGAATTTGGCACCATGTTTGGGCATAAGACGGCTAATTCCCAAAATCTCCAAATGTAAGTCTTAAGATCATTTCCTTTCATAACCAAGTTGTAAAATTCGTCTTCCATCTTCTTGACTTCAGTTCGAGGGCAATACTTATTGGTTAAGAGACTTTTCAATTCAGTCCAGGTGATCCTATTGGCTTGTTCTATTCCGATGGGTTGGGTGTATGCATTCCACTAAGATAAGGCATCGTCGGTTAGGGTACCAGTAGCAAATGTCACTTTGTCTTCCTCGGCACACTTGCTACGAGAAAATACTGATTTAGTACGTTCAAACCAACAGATGAGATCAACAGCTCCTTCGGTGCCATTGAAGTAGGAAGGTTGACAGTTTATGAATTCTTTGTAGTTTCCTCTTTTTGCTACAGGAATTTCTCTTGGTCCGGTGTTCCTATTAGGATTGTCGGCATTTGCCATGGAAGCAGCTTATGCTTCAAGGGCGGCAGTAATACCAGTAATCAGTTGCCGAATGGCATCCAAAGTTATGGCTAGTGTTTCAGATAAGAGAATACGTAGTAAGAATGATATCAGAAGTTTTGAAAAGTAAGAGAACGTGATGCTTAAAATGCTTAAAGAGTAATGAATTTTAAGCACTTAGAGGTGATGGTATAATTCACGAAGTCGGAGATAATGATGCAAATAATGGAGATGATGATGAAAAAGGGATAAGTTGGAAACAATAAGATACGAAATAGGATTGCATTTATAAATAACTTGCCTTTTTACTGTACATAGTTAAGATTTGACAAGCATTTTTATTTATACCACACATCCCGTGGCTAAGATAAAGCTATAATAGTCTAAGAGTTTGTTGATTTTTGAGCCGGTAGATGACATCCTAAAGATCTTCCAGATCCGTTTGGTGACGAGCTTGGATTTTCTCAATGATTCGTTCAAGATCGGAACGTCTGTAGTGAGCAAAGGCAATCTTATCCTTTTGCCCTAATCGTTTCTTTTGAAGTTTGATAATCTGAGTACCGATTTCCTTGAGTTCGGTCTTTAGTTCATTACCATTAATACGTCCTTCTTCCATTCTCTCAATGCAGTGAAGATAGAGTTCATCAAGATATCTTCGACTTGTTTCTCATGATGTTTCAGATACATCTTATTAAATATCTGAGGTGGGGTAGGAGTATAAACTAAGAGAGATGGTGATACTAAATTACAAGTTTGATTCCGAGATGAATTAGATAATGTATTTGAAGAAGAAGATGAGGAACGGATTCGCTTCTTAGGTGGTAATAGTTCTTCAGGAATAAAGAAATATCAAGGATTAAATAGTATTTATAAGGGTAATACTAGAGATAGAGTCAAAATAGCTGGTGAAGTAATAGGATCTGGTGATGAAATAGGTAATTCCTTAGCATAAAATGCTTGTACATCCTTTAAATAAGGATTATTGTAGAAAGATGAGAATACGGGTGGGATCATGTTATCTTTAGAGTTTTCTAAAGAGTTAAAAGAACTGCTTTCCGATGAAGCTGGGAAGTAATTCTGTGAGACCGAAGTATAGTTAAGAATATTCATAGAGGAAAAAGCATCCTCAATATCAAAAGTAGAGCGGTCGGGAGAAGACATCGTTCTGATAACAATCCATTTTGTAAATAACATAAGTTATTTATTTAATAGTATAATAGATATGTATCTTTACATACTTGTTTCAGAATGCAGTGGCACGGAGGACTTTGATGGCTGAAAAAGAAATGTGGTTATAGTTAAGGTTTTGACCTTGTTCTCTATAACCATGGTGCTGATACCAATCTGTAACACCCCCAATTTTACAATATAGCAGCGGAAGCTAATATAACACCCTGTGTTTTCAAGTCATTGATGATGTCAACGAATCCGCAATGTATCTTTTGTATTGTACATGTTTGCTTGAAATTGTAAACGTTAGGTTAAATCGCGTACGCCAAATATTATCGTTTAATTTGAA
>BQNB010060093.1:0-35292 GCA_026074375.1 Tanacetum coccineum | reverse complement strand
TGTTTATTTTGGCTTATTTTAGAACACATGAGCTGCTTTTATAACTTATCGTGCTTATCTTTAACCAAACATCCAAATCTGGTAGCAGAACTCCTTGTTTTGTTATTGAAAGAATCACATAAGAGTAGTACCCAACTCGCTCTTCTAAGCATTATCTAACTTACAAACTTTAACACAAGTAACACATAAAAAACAATAAAGGTAACACCTTTAACAAATATACATATATCAAGAGAAGGGCATACCTACATATTACAAATCGAACAAAAAAACTACAAACAAAACCCTTTTTTCTACTTACCAAAAATAAGAAGGAGATGAGTAAAAAAAATAGGGTTTTATGTCAGTTGTTGTTACACCTCGGCAAGGAGAAAACACAGGATGCGACAGAGAATTGATAATCACAACACAAGATACAAGATAGAAAAATACTAAAATGCATTCAAGATAAGTGTTGTGACATTCCCCGACCACAAGTAGCACTTGGGTGAAGAGTCGTTGAAGAACACATCACATAGTCAAAGATCACAATCCAAATTCCCACGCAGGGGATAAAGCTAGTCTCAAAACAACATAAACCAAAATTCTTAAGATCATAACAAATGCAAGTCTCTTAGAATATTGATCCATACAGGATGCTCTTAAGGTCTGCTAAAGCTTGCAACAAGACTTCACTTATCATTAACATTACCTAAAAATGATACTCGAAAAGGTCAACATAAAGTTGGTGAGCTCGTTTGTTTGATTATAACCCAGTTGTTGTGCCATAGTTTCAAAAGGTGGACAAATGTGTAGTATGACAGTGAATACATGCAATAGATAAGATACCAATGTAGCAACACATGTTATCGAAGGTCCATAGATACACCACTAATATAGATACCAACACTCCCAAAGATCCAAGCTTCTAAGTTAACACGCACCTAAAGCCTACCAGCTGGAGATATACATAGGGCGGAAGATCACAAGTTCACAAGTTCACAAGATCGCATAATCACAAGATCACAAAATACCTCACAATACCATATATGATCCACATACAAGTTCTACCAATCTCATGTCATTTACATAGCAGTCATAGGCACATAGCATTGTCCAAAAAGATAAAAGTTTCGCACAGTAAGAAAACAAGTTAAGATAACCTCTACACAAAGCACAACAGTACCCGGCCACGACCTAGTTAATAAGTTCGCCTTAGTATTATGTTGTACAAAATTGTTTTGTTACACAAACGTTTGCATTATAGTTTACGAAAAAGTTCTCATTTCTTTTATCAAAGTTTTTGTATCATGGTTGTGTGGTAACTAGGTAAGATGACTTGATGCACTTGGGCTAAGTGCGATATTAACACATAATGATCGAGAATAGAGTCAACGAGCTAAGATGAGGTAGAAGTTTAAAAAGATCCGAGGAGAATCCGACAAGAAATGATTAAGAATTTAAAGATCGGAAAAGAAAAGGATAAATAGTTCCACAATGATAAAGTAATAAGGGTGATTTATAATAAAATAATAATATTTTATTAATTCGTCTTCTTATCAGTTTAAAGGGTAAGTATGAAACCTTGCCTATTTAGTATGTGAAAAAACTAAAGAATCTATGATTCGGTGGTCTTGGAGACTCAAACCACAAGATAGCCATATTGTTAGTGAGAGAGAGTAGAGAGAGAAAAAAAGTGTAAAATAGAATGAAAGTGTAAAATGATACAAAGTCTCAACCCCTCTATGGAAGCCATAGAGGGGTATTTATAGCCCACACGTATACTAAGTTTACAAGAATGTCTATTCTAGTCCCTGCGTGTGGTGCTATTATAAACTATGGTAATTCCATAAATGTCGTCACATAAAATGAAATCCTAACAATCTTCCCCGATGGGATGATATACGGAATTACTTACAATATTTTTCTAACAAGTACATATTAATTAAGAACAAGAACTTCCACGAAGCTTCCAATGCTGATGATGTCCTCTGTGGTCTTTGACTTCAAGTCCGCACTCCAACATGAATCATCTTTGTAGTACCTTGTAGAAGAAATACTGTAATAGGCACGAACTAAGTAACCCATACACTTCTGGTTAAGGAGAAGCTTCTGAATTAGCTTCCCCCTAATTCATGCCGCATGTTATTGATTTAGAAGCTTTCAAAGCTTCCCCCCAAACTAGCAATCCTCTCTTGAGCAGTTTCAAAGCTTTCTCACAAGCTTAGAATAATTAAGTGCACAACGGAATTAGTAGGATACCACATCAAATATTACCGCTTCTTTAAGAATAAGCTTAGTGATTGGCCGTTCGGGGAAAATATTAACTGGATCAACAACGTATCTTCGCACGCTTGAATAATTCTTCTCACAACTCTTCCCCATGGAAATTCAAATAATTCATACTAACTTTCTCAAGATATCTTTTTCCCCATGTGGTTGAAGAAATGCACCCAAAAGCCACAAGTTAAAGCGCTGATTTTCTCTGCGGTTATGAATTTTATCTTCCCGGCATGGCCTAACAAAAAGGATTTTCAAGAAAGATGACTTATTCAAGCTTTCAAGAAAAGGAAAGGCAAAGACTCAAGGGTGTATCTTCCTTCCCTCTTGCTGGTTTTTGGTACCTCAGATACAACAAAACCTTGTACGCATATATACTTGAATACTTGTGTGAATAATAAATTAGCTCAAATCTATCCCGTGAGAATCAAATGCTGATCAAATCTCTACTCATAAAATCTCTCATACTATCTTTTTCCAACCATTTTGTAGGCTATTTAAAGTGACCACTGATGGAGTAAACCCAATGAACCAATGTAATAACATATTAATCTGAAATATTTAGTTTAAGTTAACCAATTTATACACCAATTTGTATAAACCTTTGGTTAAGAAACTAGAACTACCTTAAACAAGATCAACAGTCCATTGTATGTTTACCACTGATGGAGTAAACCCAATATACCAAACTTGAAACTGAAGTAAAATTCCCCGTTCTTGTGACTTAAGCTTGCACTAATGTTGGAAGAATAGTGTAGAGAAACTTAATACTTACCAAGCAAAGTATGAGATATTCATCACCCTTTGCGATTATCCACAACGTCTTCTACGTGTGACACTAAGAACTACAACGTATCTTGTCACACCCCGCCAAGGCGGAAACACGTGGCGTAACATCATGGATATCATCACAACACAATGGTGTCAACAATAGAGAATCACTAAATACATAACTAAATATAAAAGACACAATGTGTCATGACAATACCGAAAAACAAAAGAAACCGCACGGCGTCTTGTATTAATGACAAAGGGCCTCATCAATACAAAGACATAAATGACTTACGAACCTAATAAAATCAAATAGCATTCATAAGAATCCATGCAACAAACACGAACAAAACTCAGGAGCGAACTCCAAATGCATTCCTACGGTCTTTCTAGCCACGTCTTTGAGCCTTAACATCCTCATGATGCTCACCTGAAAATGATGTTTTAAAAAGTCAACATAATGGTTGGTGAGAGTCATAGGTTTAAGACACATAACAAAACCTTTCAAACAATTGGTGTGATTACTAAAACAATTCATAACAACCATACGTGTCCCGCAGTCCACGTATACATCACATCACTTATATAAGGGTCATGGGTAGCTACCGATCGGAACACAAAGTTAGTAGGTATTATTTCAACCCTTCAGTTGGATTTGATTGAGTAGTAAACACCACTCTCCAACCGAACTCACATACCTCAAAACAACTCCAATTGATCACAAAGCCATGGAGCGTATCACATCACAATCAATAACCACATAACACATAATCACAGCAACTAAAACATTTAAACTCATAGCATCATTTTCACCCTAAGAAAACATAAGAAAAATGGGCTATGAAACTCACCTGATGCTAAAGCAATTCCCAAAATCCTCGCACACAGCTAAACAACAAAATAACACGTGTTACACGCTACTAAGCCAAAAGCTTAAGCACATGTAACAATCATATGATGGATGTCTAAGGTGTTTATTTACCCTCATGGGTCACCCCGACACCATGCCCAACATTTACCAATTCGTTTACACACTTTTTCAGTGTTCAACAATTTACCCGAAAACACAGAATTTTAGTGTCACTTTACTATTTTCTAAACCACACCTACTGACCTTTATAAATTTTACCAAAAATCACAGGTTCAATATCATGAGTTTATTATCTCCATGATTTTTCCACTAATTTATTTCCCCTCTTAAGTGCCCCAAATAAAATCAAACTTTTAACTACTCAGTTTCGGATCTGAACGAACACTAAAAAGTTTGGACCTAAAAACCATACTTAGACTCCAAATCAGAAGCTCTCCTTTGGGGGATTTTTAATAGACACATAGAACTAAACTCCTGTAGGTTGGATAATCCTAATTCGAATTTTAAGTGGGGGTTTTACACCTCGTAGTCTGACCTAATTCTGACCCGAATTTACTGCTTTGACAACTTTTCTTGTAACCAACATTTGAATGACTTCCCGACCTTAAAAACTTTCGAGGCCGGATGTTCTGGAAACTAGACTCTCTGAGCTACATCATAGGCACCGGAATCACATCAATTCATGCTTCTAACCTCTAGATATTCACGAAACAACACAACCCTAAATTCTGCTCAAACCTAAATCAAGTTCTAACGCATTCTAAACCTAACCGAATACATCATCATCGTATAATTTCTTCCATAATCATTATTACTAGTTAATATAATTAATTTACAGATTTTATAAAAACCCTAATTATCCCATCTTAATAATTGTTACATGATTATTTAAAGAAAACTAAAAAAAACGTAATTGTAACATACCTAAACCTTGATTCTTGAAAATATCACTTAATCACCAAACTCTGTTCTGATTAAAAAAAATCTTTTTTTCTTCTCTTGGAGGTTCGTTCGATCACAGGAAAAGAAAGGAAAAAAGGGATTTAGGAATTTATTTATCTTATATTATACTACCTAGAATCCTAATTATAAATAATATTTTTCCTTTTTTTATTTCTTTCATTTCTATAAACCGATCCAATCACCCCCTTTTTAATAATTTATATTTTTTTTATATATTTCCATAACAAATTCGTATTTACTATTCATGCGAGTATAAAAAAATATTTTTTTATCTTTATTAGTTAATAATTACCTTCAATACCTTAAGATTATTGATATAAACTAGAGCTAATGGTAACCATTTGCTTATAAACTACTTACTAAAACATAAACTTTTCATTTCAAATTCATTTTCTATATATGGAAAAGTTTACTACTAACTCCATCATTCCAACCACTTATTCCTTTCCCATATCACACACGTCCTATTAACGCTTAATCTCTTAAAAACCAAGTTTGACGTAAGCAAATGCATGCACACGTCTTTCATATTCCATATCACCACACTGAACGAATGGAAATACTAAACACCATACTCCAAACACACTCAAAATGAATCCCATCCACCGCAAATGATATCAAGCACATAATGTAACTCACTTAGCGCACCATAAATTCCCATAGCACAACACTTACCGCACATAAAACTGAACTCTTAGCCATTCTAAAGGTTTTAAACTAACCTGCTCAAATCACGGTTGTCACATTATCCCCTCCTTAAGGAAATCTCATCTCGAGATTTAACTAGCCGATTCAACAGCACGATCAACAAATAACTGAGGATACTTAGACTTCATATGGTCTTCGCGCTTCCAAGTGAACTCGGGACCACGCTTTGAATTCTAATGAACTTTCATTCATTGGTATCTTACTAGGTCCCCGCTTCTAATTCTAATCTCATGGTCCATAATCTTACAAGTTTCCTCAACAAAACGTAAAGTCTTGTCGATCTGATTTCATCCAACGGCACATGCAAATTAGCATCCCCCGAACACTTCTTCAATTTTGACACGTGGAATGTGTCATGCACACTACTCAACTCCTTGGGCAATCTTAACCGATAAGCTACGAGGCTGATCCTTACAAGGATCTCGAATGGTCCTATGTATCTGGGTGCCAGCTTACCCTTCTTTTATAAACGCACTACGCCCTTCTAAGGCGACACCTTTAATAGTACTCTATCACCCACCTCAAACTCTAACGGTTTACGTCTCTTATCCGCATAGCTCTTTGACGATCAGCATTCCCTTTTTTTTTTTTAATTTTTTTTGAGCTTTTCTTTTATCAATCTACCTATCTGTCGAATCTAGTACTAATCTCATGCCCAGTCAAACTACTCTCCTTAATCTTGCCATAGAATCATGCGAAGCTTCAAACGAGCTCACCAAATGCTCGAATGTTAAGTTTCTACAACCAAAATCAATAACACATGCCCTCATTATAGTCTTCCCAAAGTCTGAATCATTATGTTCACTTTGTCTATCCGCTAAGGATGCAAGCAGTACTACAAATCCGAAAAAATCGTGTCTCTAACACTTTCTACAGCGTCTGCCAAAACTACGAGGTAAATCATCCATCTCAATATGAGTTGATCATCACCAGAATTCTATTCCTTACTATTATCTCATCAATATAAATCTTTGCCAACTTCACATCTTGAAATCTTCTTGTATAGCTAGAAATTAAGCTAACTTGGTAATCCCTATCGACCATCACCCAAATCACTCAATACTCACTACTTTGACCTTAGAAATCTAGTGATAAAATCCATGGTGATTCTATCTCATTTTCATGCAAGTATCTTAGGCTGTTGCAGCAAGCCAAAAGTCTTTAAATTGCAGCCTTTACCTCTAAACAAGGTCCGAAAATTTTTCTACTTAATTAGCTATAACCTTCTCAGTCAAGTCCACCAATACAGTCTTCAAGGTTATAGTCGTCTTATCCGCTCCCGGATGGTACCAACTACCTTGAGGCATGGCCCAACCATTTCACTTCCTACCAATAGAACCTAAATACGATCTATAAAATACAAACTCTCGTCTTCTTTCCTTTCCATCTGTTGATCTAAACCGTGTAGCCTTTCTGCGAGTGCGTTCTCTTGCTTGAACGCCTCACTTTGGGCCGCCAATATCATTCCTCTTACTCCATACTGAATGGTCATAGCCATCGCTCGAACACGTCTAGGTTTCACTCGTTCCTTTCTGGATGGTAGCAAATTTCATACTCATACTCACTATACAATTTAATCCATAAAGTACTAACCATCATCTCACTCTTTTCATTGTTACCCAGGTCATGCAGCATTTCTGCTGGCGCGTTCTCTACCTTGAACGTCTCACTTGGAGTAGCCAATATCTTATCCTTAATATTTGACTGGATAGTCATGAATATTGCTCTTACTCGTCTTAGTTTCACTCTTCCTTTCTACTCAACGCATCAACCACTACATTTGATTTATCGAAGCGTCACACAAATCAATCTTCAAGGTCTAGAAAGCCTCTTCGTCGTCTGGGCCCCACTCATACATCCTGATTCTCTTAGTTAGGGAAGTCAAGGGTTTAATAATCTTAGAACAATTTGCGATGAAACGAAGGTAAGTAACCTGCAATAACCAAAGAATAATTTCATGATCCGATGTGTCGTAGACTATTCCTATTCTTCACTGCCTCACACTAGTAACCTTAGCATACAGACTTCCTCCTCCACAGTAATTCAACACTAACTTCAAATGAACCCAGCTTCTCTTCATAACAAACACAGTTGGTGCACCTCACAGACAAATACTAGGACTATGAAACCCATGTACTTGCAACTCTCAAAGTTGTTTCAGACAATTCTTGCATTTCCAAGGGTGCTAGACGATATGGAGACTTTTGCGACTGGCGTCGCTCCATGAACCATATCTATGCGGAATTCATGTTGTCGTCGTGGTGGTCATCGACAAATCTTTCGAAAACACATCAATAAATCTCATACGACGGAAATATCACTCAATTTTGGTTCATCTACCTTTGTGTTCACTAAGGTTTTCACGACTCCTTGAGTACGTTCACCATGAACCCGAAGTATCTCATCACCTTCCAATGGTATTTGATATGTGTGAAAAAACATATCCGTTTTATATCAAAAATGACCCATAAAAGACGAAATTATGCTTAAAATGCTTGTATATTGCTTGTTTTGTCTTTGTGATTATGTCAGGAACGGAATATAGCAAAAATCGCAAGACAATGGTCAAAATCGGACAAACCGAACACGGGAACAATAAAGTAAACAAGAGCCAAGAGAATGCATTCAGGTCAACCAAAAGTCAACCATGTCAACTAGCAAGAAGGACAAACACCCTAAATTAACCCAAATTTTTCCTAATGTAAAACCAAATTTGCAAAAAAGGTCCCTAAGCCCTACGGGTGGTTAAATCTTTAATAAATAAAAGAGTTTAACACTCGTTATCCTTTTATAATAACCCAAAAAACAAACCTAAAGCCCAATCTTTTCGTTATCAGGCCCAAAGTCAAACCAAGTTTTACCCCGGGTCAAAAAGAAATAAACGCACCCTTATAAAGTAAACAAGCAGCGGGAAAAGTGTCTTTTCACTGTCAGCGTCTCTTCCATTACCACACGCTCAAATCACAGGTAAATTGAAATTATGTCATGGAAAGAGATTCGAGTACTAAGTGATATGGTGGCAGAGATTTACGATCATAAAAAGCACTCATTGGGTCAATACTCGCGGGACAAGAAAGAAAGCACCCCCATGCTTGGTAATTTACACTAAAATGAGTGTAAAAGAAGTGCAATGAGCCTGACACACGGAATGCCACGTTGGCAATCCGTGTGCTCACTCATTTAATCCAACGGCTCAAATCAAGGATCCAATGATGAGCAAATATTCAAGGGACAAGATCAAATGGATAAGGAGCAGGCAAGAGACCTAGAAGCATCCTCTCAGGCTATAAAAAGCCCCTCACATTCACACACAAGGGAGCTAGTTAGTTTTTTTAGAATTTTTCAGCTTATTTTGTATTTTCTTTTCAAAATGTC
Organism: Tanacetum coccineum; assembly: GCA_026074375.1. NCBI lineage: Eukaryota > Viridiplantae > Streptophyta > Magnoliopsida > Asterales > Asteraceae > Tanacetum > Tanacetum coccineum. The sequence continues at coordinate 26,345 of BQNB010060093.1, read as the reverse complement.
TTAGTTTAATCTTTGCTTAATGTAATTTCGATTTCAAGTATTGTAATCAGCTTTTCATTAATAAGAATCAAGTTTTCCTTGTTTCACACTTACTTTTCTCAAAGCTCACTTTTCTATAAAACCTCACTTAATAAGCTGTCACTTTTCATAAGCTTCTTACAAGCTAATAATAAGCTCATCTTAGTCTCTAAGCTTAGATTTAGTCTCAATTAGTCGCTTTAATCTCTTAATATCTAAAATTAGTTAAAAACCTATGCATATGGATCTTAGCTTTTGGATGATAAGCTTAACCTAGAAGAGCTTATGGGACCTTTACTAGCTTATCCTTGTGATAAGCTAGAGCTTGTTGACTAGCTCTTAAGATCGTTTTAAGCCTTTGTTTAGCTAAGGCAATTGTAAGTTCCTTTTTCATTTTCTGTCTTAATTTTCTAGCTTATAATTTGTTTATTCAGCTTATTTGTGCTTAATTCTGTCTATTTGTGCTTATTAAATATGTTTGAGTATCTGTTTCCACCAATCAAGCATAGATCTTAGTTTTCTTAGTTTTGATTTATAAAACTGTCAAAAACTCAAAAATAAGTAGCATAGTTATTAGCTTTTTGTTTTTGGCTTATTTTCTTATTGATATTTGTTTATTGAGGTTGTTATAATCTGTTTAAAATCTGGTACTAGAGTTTTAATCTTTAAATCTGTTTTTCATAAGTTCATATGGAATTTATCAATTTTAAAGGGGTGTTTGGCATAAGGCAGTATTAACTTAGGTTAATACTGTCAGAGGCTATTTTATCTCTTGCATTGATTTTTAACTTCATTTTAGAGTTTGTAATGTTAATTTTTAAAGGTTTTAGAGGTTAAATCAGTTTTTAAGAATTGGTTTAAGAACTGTGGTTTATAGTTTTGCTTATCAGGGTAATCTAGCTTAATGTAGTGTCTAGTTTTTCAAATTACTTTTATAACTCTTAAATTTATTTAGTGTAGAAGTCAAGAGTTATAGGTCTGCACATTTAGATTTGAGTTTTGGTTCAAAATATGCAAACTGCATCAGCAGTATTAACTCACATCAGGCGATTTTTAAGTTGAATTTTCAGAAGGCTAAATTAGTTTTTAGATTTTAATTTTCCGAATCAAAGTAGATTATAGGTCATAGTTTAGGTGTTTGCATTTAGTTTTTGAAAATTAGTTTATTAAGCAATCTGTTTTAAGCTGGCAATTCAGCCATTTGTCTTTTTGAAATCCAAAAACTAACTCAGTATGTTCTGAGTTTCTAGGCTATTTTCATTTAGCTTTTTCATCAAACACTTTGATTTCAAAAATCATTTTCAAAAGTTGTTTTAGGTAGAGTATTAGTTGTAGTTTAAGCTTACATAAGCTAAAAGTGCATAAGGATCTAAGAGCTTATAGAAAAATAAGCTTAAAAAGTCCCTATGGGCCTGTTTGGGCAAACAGTCTTTATCAAGTGCTTATTTGAGTTTTATAGCTTATTGCTTGTAGGATTTGATTAATTTTTGCTTTATTTAGCTTATTAGGATATAATCAAGTTGTCTATAGCTTGTTTAGTTCAGTTATAGCTTATTTTAGCTTTTCATTAAAAATCCAAAAATATTAAGTCAGTACCTATTAGCTTTTTTATTATGCTTTTTAGTTGCTTATCTGTTTTTCAAAATGAATTTGGTTTGCAATTCTAAGTAGCTTATTAGTTGTACTTTTAGTAGATATTAAGCTTTTAGCTGTAAGGATCCAAGAGCTTATTAAAAATTAAGCTCAAAGGTCCTTGCAGGGCCTGTTTGGTTTCAAAGTTTTCATAAGAGCTTATTGTGATTCTCAGCTTATGGCTTATATCCTTGTGCTTATCTCTTTCATAAGTAGCTTATTAGTGTAAACTTAAATAGTTAATAACTTATTGATCTTAGTTTTCAGCTTATTAAGTTCTTAAATTTTCTAAAAAACCAAAAATATAGTTAAGTAGTTCTGTCATGTTTTTAGCTGTTTCAGAGCTTATTTAGGGCTTTTCATAAAAAGTTTCTTTTATTAAAAGTGTTTATTTTTAGTTTTTCTACAACTTTGCTTTTATAAGTTTTCAAAAAAAAGGGGGGAAGACGGAAATCGGGGGTGAGCAAGGCTCGAACCCCCGACCTCAACATCCTTAACCTTTATAAACGCCTCACACCACACTCCTCTAACCAACGTGCCCTAGGGTCTTTTTCGTTATAGATTCACAAGATTTATTATTTGTATACGTTTTTGCATCTTTAGTACAATAAGCTGTTTAAGCTTATTACACAGCTTATTCGATAAGCTGTGTAACCAAGCTTATTTTTCCTAGGTCCCTTTAAGTTCAAGCTATTTTCTATAATTTTTTCAGAATTTTTATAATTAGTTTAGTATTTTTAAACATTTATTTTTATTAAAAACTTTAAAAAATCATAAAAAATAGAAAAATAATCAAAAAAATATAATTCTTTTTTAGAAAATTTTCTTTTATCATATAGTTTCTAGGAAAATTAGTTTTACTTCCGTAGGGTTTAATTTGCAAAATTTCAATTTTTAAAGAACGGGATTCGTTCCCGTTCACGTTTTTCGTGTTTTTAAGCTCATTTCAACTCCGTTTTTGTTCTAGTTTTCTTTAAACTTACTTTTTAGTCAATTAGAGTATATTAAAAGAGAAAAATTCATTTTAGGTTTAATTTTGGAAATTTAGGGTTTTTAATCGCCGTTTAGGGTTTCCGTTTTGCGTTTTTAGTTAAAGTTCAAATTCCCGTTATTAAAGTTAGGTTTAATTGTCCTTTAATTTGCTCACTTTTAGGATCTTAGGAAACAAACCATCTTTGAACCAATTCGAATCATTGTCCAAATAACAAACGTGGTCTCAATTTCACAAATCGTTGGGACTTAACGACCCGGTAATCACTTACCGGTAAATATACGTATTATTATATATAATTGTGAGAATTTTCCTTACTACCTTTGTCCTCAAGGGTAGTTTGGTAATTTTCTATACTTATATCATTTTACGTGTATAGATAACTGCAATCAGTTTTTGGCGCCGCTGCCGGGGATTTGTGATTAAGATTCTTTCGTTTGAAGTTTGTCGATCGTGATTTGGACAACCTTTCGTCTTTGGAAGTTACGCTTTTAAGAAAATCAAAAAATATAAAAAAAATAAAAAATAATAAAAAGTAAAAAATATTTTTCTTTTCTTTTTAGTATAAGTAAAAGTTTAAACACAAAAAGACAAAAATATTTGCTCTTCCGGATTTTTCGATTCTTCTCGTTAATTTGTGAATATAAAAAATTACAAAGTTGGTAAAAGAACACCAACAAATAATACCTTCAATTGAGGTATTATCCATCAATAAGTTCCCGAACCAAAGATTAAATTTTTTTTACCGTTTGTGTCACTAACGAAAAAGACGCACCTCTTTTGTAAAATTTATTTTACTTAAGAGAGTTACCCTAAGTTTGTTGATTATTCGGTAAACAAAAAAAATATTTCCTTTTCTCGTTTCATTTCTCATTTCTCTTGTTTAGTGCATGCGCACTAGAAATTCCTATTTTCCAAATAATTCAAACGTCACCATTCCGAGACGTCGAAACAAAGGACGTGCTCCAAACATAGTCGAACCCGAAATTCAAACTATTGTTGCACCAATGGCAGAACATACCATGGAGGAGCTACTCCGTGCCCCCACGGAAGGATATGGAGAAGCTATTATTTTACCAGAAATCAATGCGGATCATTTTGAGATTAAGACGAATTTGCTTCAGTTGGTTCAAGCTAAACCGTTTAACGGTCGTGAGAATGAAAATCCTCATGCTCATATCAATAGTTTCAAAAGGATTACCTCGACTTTACAATTTAGGAATGTGCCTAACGATGTGATTACGCTTATGATGTTTCCATATTCACTCGAGGGAGCCGCTAAAACTTGGTACGAGAAAAAACCACCAAATTCGATCTTGAATTCCAATGAACTTTCACAAGTGGTATCTTACTACGCTTCAAATTCCTAATCTCACGGTCCATAATCTCTACGAGTTCCTCAACAAAACGTAAAGTCTTGTCGATTTTGATTTCATTCAAACGTTCACTAAAGCAAATTAAGCATCCGCCAAACACTTCTTTCAAATTTGACACCGGTTGGAATGTGACCATCACACTACTCAACTCCTCAAGCTAATACTTCACCGATAATCTACGGGGCCGATCTCTTTCAAGGATCTCGAATGGTCCTATGTATTTGGGTGCCAACTTACCCTTCTTTCAAAAACGCACTACGCCCTTCCTAGGCGACACCTTCAATAGTACTATATCACCCACCTCAAACTCTAACGGTTTATGTCTCTTATCCGCATAGCTCTTTTGACAATCTCTTGCCGCTTTGAGCTTTTCTTTTATCAATAATACCTTATATGTCGTATCTAGTACTACTCAGGCCAAGGTCAATCACTCTCTCCAATCTCTAGCCCATAAAACAGGCAACCTACTTTCAATCCATTACAAAGCTTCAAACGAGGGCACAACCAAAAGCTCGAATGATAACTAAAACCAAAATCAATATACACGAGCCCTCTATTATTCTTCCCAAAGTGAACTTTGGAAGTTAAACTTTAAGCTTGTATAAGCCATTTTGTCTTTAGTGTCTTTTAGCTTATAGAAATTGAAGCCTAAATTTGCCTCTAGGGGCTGTTTGGTTTTCAGAATTAGTGATAGTGCTTATTTGATCATTTTAGCTTATGGCTTATCCATTTAGCAACTTTCTAGCTTAGATTAGCTTTTTAGTTTAGTTTTAGGGTAGTAATAGTTTTTTTTATATAATCAGCTTTAGCTTATTTTAGTTTGTAGCCTATTAAGTTAGTTAGAAAAGCCTAAATGCTCTTTGTCTGTTTTCAGCTCATTTTCTGGCTTATTGTTTAGCTTTTATAAAAAGTTGTTTTTATTAATGTTGCTTATTTTCATCTAATCTACAAGTTTGTTTTTTAAAGTTTTTCTTAAAAAAAAGGGAAGATGGAAGTCGGGGGTGAGCAAGGCTCGAACCTCCGACCTCAACATCCTCACCTTTTATAACACAACACTCAACACACTCAACCAACACGCCCTGGGGACTTTTTCATTTCATCTTTGCACAATTAATTCTTTATATGCGTTTTAGCTCTTTTAGTATAATAATCTGTTTTTGCTTATTACACAGCTTATTCGATAAGCTGTGATTCAAATTTTATTTTTCTTAGATTCTTCACCATTCAAGCTATTTTTTGTAATTCTTTCAGATTTTTCATAAAACGTTTAGTATTTTTTATATTTAATTTTCTTTAAAATAGTTTTTAATTGGGTTTTAGCCGTACAATAGCAACATACTTTCGGTTTTGTTCCATGTTGGTACGTGAACTTTTTTTTGTTCCACTTAATGTAACGAACTTTCAAGTTTCGTGTTAATTTGCACCGTAAAACTTGTTTTACCGGAATGAGCTACATTTATGGTCCACTTAACGGAACATTAGAAAAAGTTCACGTACCAAAACGGAACATTAGAAAAAGTTCACGCACAAAAACAGAACATTAGAAAAAAAGTTCACGTACCAAAACGGAATATTAGAAAAATTTCACGTATCAAAATCGAACATTTTAAGTTGGTGAAAATTAACACAAAACTTTTTTTAGAAAAGTAAAAAAAAATATAACTTTTTTTAGAAAATTTTCTTTTATCATATAGTTTCTAGGAAAATTAGTTTTACTTCCGTAGGGTTAAAATTGCAAAATTTCAATTTTTAAAGAATGGGATTCGTTCCCGTTCACGTTTTTCGTGTTTTTAAGCTCATTTCAACTTCGTTTTTGTTCTAGTTTTCTTTAAACTTACTTTTTAGTCAATTAGAGTATATTAAAAGAGAAAAATTCATTTTAGGTTTAATTTTGGAAATTTAGGGTTTTTAATCGCCGTTTAGGGTTTTCGTTTTGCGTTTTTAGTTAAAGTTCAAATTCCCGTTATTAAAGTTAGGTTTAGTTGTCCTTTAATTTGCTCACTTTTAGGATCTTAGGAAAGAAACCATCTTTGAACCAATTCGAATCATTGTCCAAATAACAAACGTGGTCTCAATTTCACAAATCGTTGGGACTTAACGACCCGGTAATCACTTACCGGTAAATATACGTATTATTATATATAATTGTGAGAATTTTCCTTACTACCTTTGTCCTCAAGGGTAGTTTGGTAGTTTTCTATACTTATATCATTTTACGTGTATAGATAACTGCAATCAGTATTCTAACCACCTTCTCATGACATACTATCACAAACTTCCTCTTGGACAACCAGTCCATTCCCACAATCACATCAAAGCTTCTATGATTCAACGATATCAACGAATTCCAAGGGTTACAACAATCGAATAGGATAACAAACGAATATCGAGTCAAAGGCTAGAATGCATATAGGAGATTCCACATATGCAAGTAGATGTGGGACAAATGACATAAGAATCATTTGAAAATAAAATACGTATATGCACCGAGTGAATACGCAACGAAAGAAAACCAACAAGCGTACCACGACAAATGAACACATAAAAAAATCAATACTAAAGACGAAAATTCTTATACCAATTATCGACTTTACTCGAAAGACCAAATTAAATAATGTTTTTATAAAAATCGAGTTAAATTAAGAAAGTCACTTTAAGTATAAAAATCATTTTAAATAATAATGAAATTGTCTTAAATGTAATCATTGAAAAATTCATTCTAGTTGTCATAAAAATCTAGAGATGGTTATCTAATGGTGTATCGTACCTTACCACTATGAATCACTTTAAATCAGCTTTTTATAATAAAATAAAATCTATCTACAAAGATCATTTTATACACAGTTTTCTCCAAACACCAACACAATACTTCCAAAGGGTTTTTATAATTAGACATCAATTATAAAATATGTTACTCGAAAAACAAAGGAACAACCAATCAAACCAAAGAGGGATCGAAAACAACCGTACAGATTCTAACCCATAATTCTAATTATTTTGAAACGAAAGAAAATACCAGGACCATATACTCAAATAAAATCAAACCGAACTCGTACAAGAGAAAAATCATGCAAGACGTTACGTACCCAAAAGGAAAATGTAAGGTCCTTATCTAATAATAACATCAACAGTAAGCAAACCTAAAAGCATCGATACTAACCGTCGCCCAACAAGGGTTACGAAACCAAGGGATATACAACCAAAGGTATAATGATCCTCGCTAATATGTTAGGAACAATTAGTGCTTAAAAGAAACGTTTGATACTCATACGAGTAATCAATGCAACAAGAACTAAACAAAATTGCCCCCCCCCCGCATATATCCGAAAGAGCAGATTCCGAACAACCAACATACATTCGAGATGTTGTAATAGAAAAATCCGGTATCTCCTTACAAACGAAAGTACGATGAAGGGATGCTAAGCTTAGACTTAGGAAATTCGATACAAACTACCGAGCAGAACGAGAAGCAACCTCTATAATACAATACTTAGATACGCAAATACTAAGAATAGAAGGAAACTTACTAATCTAACAATCAAACTTAAAATATCCACCAATTAGGGTAAGAAGAAAAATTCTCTACCCATACCACCATTTTTATCATGAATACACATATAACAAAAACATATTACACTACCCCACTCACAACCAAACAGAAAAAAAATGCAATCATGGTCAAAGTCCTATACGTGTGTGATGCCATTATATTAATGTTGCCACCATAATTATAAGTCCGGTCCTTATCCACACTAGATACTTACTTCCAAACTACACCACATTCAACCCAAAATTTTCCCATATAATAAACATATACCACATGGCAACATCTTAAACCACTCCAACATAAACATCAAGGTTGCTCCATCACGATAACTACTTAACATATATCAAAATAAAAATCGAAACGACATAAAGGAAACAAAAATCTCGCAAACAATTCCTAAAATACAAATATTCCGAAAAGAAATAATCAATAACAACATGACGAGGTAAAGGAAGGGAAAAACTTAAGCTGGGGCCTCTTGGGATTGACTTTTCCATCTGCAAGAATCAACCGACTCGCGGGTGCAACCCTACTACGTGTCTCAAACGTGACAAGCTATCATCAACAATCGCTATCTCCTTTGGATCCACAATGAGCTCCTCTTATGGAGATCCCTTAAAACGCTTGAAGTACGCAGTTGGGAAAATGGTATCACCTAATGAGACTTCAGTACGGGTGGGAAAAACATAGCTAAAATACTAAGAAAGTAATATATATCAGTAACAGATAATGGTCGACAATTAACTAAATGAAAACTTAACAAAATAAGGAAAATATAAGCGTATGCCATAAAGCAGGAAAAACATAGCAGTTATATGCATTAAAACACATTAAGCCCTAAATGCATCTACAGGAAGGACCCCTAGTGATTATAGTCTAAGGCATAACCACTCCTACTTCTTTGATAACCTGGCTCTGATACTAATCTGTTACAAAAAACACCCCGCCAAGGCAAAACGCGAGTGCGTAACGAGAAAGAGAATCATTTACAAACACATGGCGTCTATAAGAGAAACTAAAACATGCCTAAAATACAAGGTATAAGACACACCAGTTTCATGAAAATACCTAAACAACATCAACAAAATCCAAAAGAGCGTCCTACAATGAAATTAAGGAGTTCATGTCAACGTCTGACATGCAAACATATCAACATCCAAACAGAGCAAAACAAATAGCATACATCATCCAAACCAAATTAACGAAATCTATATAAACTAAACTTCGCATCAGCTGCCTACAGGTCCATCTAAGCCCTACTTTTCTTACTTTAACCTCATCCTGCTGAAATACCTGAAAAATTTTTGAAAAATGCCCCATATACGTCAACCAACGTTTGGTGAGAAACAAAGTTTTTTCAGAACACACTTTTCAATCTATTTTCCCAAAACAATTTATCCAATTACGTGTATTAAAAAACAATACTTTTGCATGACAAGTAAGCTAACTACATATAAGCTAACATGGCAATTTGTCATAACCAAATTATCACTTTCACTTCACCATGGAGAACTAGAAAAAATAAGATGAGAAGATATGAAGAAATTTAGAGAGAAGAAAAAGATGGATGATTACTTGCAAAATTACAAATGAGAATTAACAAGAATCAACACCATTTTCCATAGAGGAAAATGGTATATATACCCTACACAACAACATGGGTCGTGTGGAGCTCTTCTTATTGGGCCGTGCTCGGATTGACTTGGTGCTTTAGCCCCTATACACATAACAATGATTGCTTACGTTTTACGAGCCCGTTTACCCTTCTAGCCTATTACAACGTATAATTAATTAAGTGACCGAGACCTAATATAATGAACGAACTTCCATTGTTCGACTCAAAATTTTGAGGCTAACAATCCCCCAGAGTGAGATCATTGGTGACAACCACCTCATGAGATTAATGAGATATGCATTTTGTCATAAGCCTCTGTGGTCTTGGTCTCTGAATTCGTTGTAGGCTTGTTCCTTCATGCTTTATGATCTTTGATCTTGAGCCTTTATCTTTGTCTTTCGACTTCGTCTTTATGTCCGAGATCTTTAAATCTTTTCCTTGCTTGTCTTGATCATCTTTGCCACCTTGCGATCTTGTGTCTTGACCAACATGCTCATACTTTGCATCATCTTGAAAGCTTGCTAACAATCTCCCTTGATAGAGACTTCGATATCTTTGAAGGAAGATCTTTAATATCATCATGAGTTTGTGCGGAAGAGTCTTTGTCTTTAATCTTTAGCTTTCATGATTCTTTGAATCTTGATGCTTATAGTATGTCTTTGTAGATTGAGCATGACATGTGGTATTGAATTCACTCCAGCTAGAATGATGCATCACCCTCTACCATCTTTATGTATCCCAGACATAAACAAGTTAGCAATAAAGCGTGTGGACGAATATGGCTTTGTCATTCGTCCGGATTTGGTTAGATTAACCTCCGGTTCTGTAGGACCGTTTTACAGTATAAATATTATACCTGTGATCAGGTAGATTCAAAGAATCTCCTTGACAAGGTTCCAACTCAAAGCATAGGGTCTTCTAACACATATGTATATAGATTTGTCAAGCTTGCCTAGTTCTCATTATACCAGAAACGTCTCAAAGCAGACAACACTGTAAGAGAGAAATCAGATTAGTTACTATCTTATTATTAAAGCCCCGTCAATTCCATTTCTGGAACAAATTGATTTACATTGAAATCGCTCCATCGATTCTTACTAGTAGACACAAGTTTGATTCATAAAGAATCATCGCCAATCCCTACCAAGAGCTTGTTTGATGCTGGCTCAAGCAGGATTTCCATCTTCATTTGTGAGTACAAATAAGTGGTATGTGTTTAATTACACATACCCTTTTACCTTTAAAAAACGAGCTAAAAAAAACCCAAGAAACGGACTTAAAATGTCAATAAAGCTTGTTTGCTAATTTAATAGTGCAGGAACGATATCTCAGAAAAAGACGAAAAACAAAGCCAAAACGACAAAACCCGGACCTCGGAATGGAAAAGACAGGTGAAAGACAAAAGCCAAATCGAAGCCGAAAGTCAATCAATCAAAAATTCAACAAAAAAGTCAACTGGTCAAAAGTCAACCCCAAGTCAACCCTGAGGAACCCAATAGTCAAAGAATATTAGTTTTAGGTGACTGAACATTTTAATATCCCTAAACTTATATGTAAAGAAGACACACAGAGGAAAAAAAGAAGAGAAGGAGCCAAATTGACACCCAAATTGTCAAAGTTATACTCCATGGGACTAATTCCGCCAAGTCGCATAGAGTTATAACCACCAGGACTTGGGTTGCAACAAAGCGTAACACATTGGACACAAACTTATTTAGCGACAAGTCCTAAAAAAAACCAAACAAAACAAGGACCATGTGACGCAATCAAAAAAACACAGTAACCCTAGGAGAGCCCATATTAGCCAATGAGGCACAACTTGTGCCCTGTCACCCTGCCCAACCTTTTCATAACTATCTTTCCCGCCTTTTTCCCCACAAACCAAACTCAACACTTGGTTTACCTTCCCCTTTTAACCTGCACCTCTAAAAATCCCTGGGTAAACGTTTCCCCCTCTCGGCACTAAAAACATACATCGCATCAATTGGCAATCCACCAATTCCGCCAAGCCTACACACACACACGGCTAAAGGATTGAAATATCTGCTGAAATTTCATTGTCACTAGAAGACTCAGTGATATCTCATGATCTCTATCTGTGAACACTCACATGAATAACACAAACCATAAGCCACTTCACATACGTACGAGTTATCTAACGAGGAGAGCCGTGCAGCGACATTTAGCTTACTAAATAATAACATATCAGAACAATCAGGCCGAATCATATTCCCACATGTACTACAATCGCGAACATGGAGGACAGAGGTCTTTTTCATAGGACCTGTTTCAGGTTTTCGCGTAAATTTTTCGTATTTTTAAGCATTTTCATTTAAGTTTAAATACCCGCATTCCTTCTTGTACGGATCTTACACGTGCGCTGTACTTTACTAAATTTTGAAGTAATAAAACTCAGTTTTAAAGTTTGAATTGTCTTTCATTTCAACTTTTAAGCCATTCTTACTTCAACTAAGCTCCTAATAAACTCACATTCGAGCTTATTCTAGTCTAACAAAACGCTCAAAAACTATCCATTAAAGGACTTGAACAAACAATCCATTCATTAAAAATCACTCGAGTTTATTGTTCACTCATTAAATCAAAACATGGACAACTTTAGTTCACTGACGATTACATTTTGCGAAGCACCAACAAAGGAAGGTCAATAATAGCATTTAAGAAGCTATATTGAGTGCCTTTAAGCCTCGATATGGTCTATACGCGTAGATAAGACTATTACGTATATAGAAATTTATTACAGCAACACAAACCACAACATCATAGTTTACAAAGGGCTTGTGTGACTGAGGGGGGGGGAGGGGGGGGGACTGGAGGAGCAAAATTCAAGGTTCCATTCTCAAATTTCATTATTAGCTTAATTTTAAACTTAAGACATTTGCATATTTTACTCTCCATTCCCTGTTGCAAGTTCGTTATCTAAACAGATTTTCTCTAGACTTGTTATTTAGATATTTTAAGTTTTCATTGAATAAATTTGTGTAATATCAGTTTATCTTTTAAAACTGTCAATGTTAGTGTAATAAGCTAGGTGAGAAAGTGGCTTATTTCCATTAACAAGCTGCAAGTTTTAGTTTTAAAATAGCTTTATTAGGTTCGCTTAAGTAAAAGTAGATAACAGGTATTAGGAGTTTTAGCATAAAAATTATTTTGAGCTTCATTTTAGTCAAGACGGGGTGTGGTAGCGGTGGGGGGGGAGGGATGGTGCGACGTAATTTGGTACGTTCGAATCAACATCGTAGACGTGAACTTGTTGAAATAACTGAATGGATCATGGTGGGTCCGATCTATTATCATTCCAAAAAATTGCTTGTATTGGACAAGATTAAGTAGACCATGCTTGAACTTCAAGTTATTCGCGTGAATTTCCGAAATAACTATCGCATCGCCCAGTAACCCTCGTTGGGTGCTATCTAGTAGTTGCGCCATAAGTACGATTAACAGCCATCGTAACTATGGGAGAGAATCAGGTTTCTTAAGATTAGATGATTCAACAAAAGTTTGTCGAACTTGTGGTTGTCGACGTCTACGGGCTTGAGAACGAGTGCGCATGCACAAAATAGAAATATAAAAAGAAAATCTACACTAATTTTTTTTTTTTTGGCTTGTTTCGATCCGATATTAATTCAACAATTGAATTTTAACGGACAATGGAGCTAGAGACAACTACACCAAATAATCTACTTACTTCACGGTAGCCTCCAAAAAGATAAACTTCTCAGTGACGTAGGAGTAGAATAGCGCGAAGCAATATTTCTCCTTTCAGGAGGTCAGGGTCGTGGTTCCTCGAACCAAAATTCCGTATAGAAAAACCCTCCTTATACCCTACGTTTATAGTTTGTTTAAATTTTCAAGGTGAGCCGTACGTTGTAAGAGACACAAAAGGCAAGTTTTTAATCTTTTTTTCAATTGGGAACCAACAAGTATCAACCGTAAGTTATAATGAGTAATACATATCAGTTGAGAAGATTAATCTTTTGAATATTTTTACCAATTTTGTGAATTTTATTTCTTATTTTTATGACAATGTTTTTATATTTTATGTTTTTCTTATGGTTTTTATCTGATAATTATATACAAATAAAAAAAATGAAAATATTCTGTATATTATAAGTTTTTATTTTTAAAAGAAAATATCACAGATTCAAACACAAAATGTCAAACGTAACGATAGTCGGAAATCTACAGCCTCCCCGGCGGTGTGGGGTGGGGGGGTGCCCGGCAGCGCGCCAAACAAATTTGATTGGTCCAAACAATACCTTAAAAATATAAATATAAATAAAATATAAAATAAATTTAAGATAAGAATAGTCTAAAAGCATAATCAATAATACCGAGAAGTAGTATAGAGTGTTCCCGGGTCGTTTATCTCCAACGAGGCTGGACTGGAGAATCGATACAATCGAAGATTTGAGTTTGATGGAGAGAATTGGATTGGAAGTGTGGAAAAGTCAAATAGATGATAACGAACAAAGAACGTTTAAGAAAATCCTAAAATTACTAAAATTAAGCTGAAAAACGGAGAACGAATCCTTAACAAGTGGGAAAAACCTAAAATCTTTAAAAATAACCCTACGAAGAAAATTTCACTTCTAAACTACTCTACGGGAGAAATAACGAAGAATGAAAAAGACAGACCAGAAACGGAGTTCGTTTGACCCAAAAACGATCAACACAAAAACCCGTACCTGGACGTCGTTTCTTTAAAAAAGGAACAGTTGTAAAAAATGACCCTAGACGTAAAATTTTTGTATTTTTCCTACAAACTATAAGACAAAAGAAAATTTTCTAAAAAAAGCAAAATATTTTTTTTGATAATTTTGTATTTTTTTATGAATAATTTAAACTTTTAACGAAATTAAATTATAAAAAATATTAAATGACTTCGAAAAATTCTGAAAAATTTACTAAAAATACTTTACACTATATAAATCCTAAGAAAAATAGAAAAAGCAAAATTGGCTTAAAAATAAGCCCGTAAATAAGCTGTTACAACTTATAAGCTTAAAAGCCAAAACACCCTTAAATATGCAAGCCCTTGAGTCTTTAACGAAAAAGACCCAAGGGCGCAGCGGTGAGAGTGTGTACAAAAGGGGACTGTATCGAGAGGTCACGGGTTCGAGTCTTGCTCACCCGGACCTCTTGTCTTTCCCCTTTTTTTTTCTTTTCGAAAACTCAAAGAAGCAAAGTTGTTAAGCTCGTGGGGCTTAACAACTTTGTCTTCTACAACTTTGTACGAAAAGCTCTAAATAAGCTTAAAAATAAGCTCAAACCTCGACAGTTTGCTTAAAGTGGTCTTAAAGGCTAAATAAGCTAAGTCTTTGGCCTTGTGGTCGTATAAGCTAAGACTTGGTCTGAATAAGCCTAAGGGAGTCTAAACCTAACCTAGATAAGCTAAAAAGGCTAAGTGCTTAAAACTAATAAGCTGTTGAGAGCTTATGATGACAAAAACTAGAACAAAGCTTAAAAGGGCAAAAACACTAAAGGGGCATTCAACGTAAGCTAGCAAATAAGGAAAATAAGCAAACTAAACTATCTAATTTAACCTAAAAAACTATGAGGAGCAACAATGAGCTTATGAGAAAAGCTAAATAAGCCAGGGAAGAAAAATAAGCAATCCCTACACCTAAGTAGGCTAAAACAGTTCACAAGGCAAGTTTGGGCTTAAAAATAAGCCAACAAATGAGCTTTTTAAGAGTTGAAACTCAAGAGGCTTATACAAGAGCTTATAGGCTCTTGAAATAAGCCAATAACTTGGGTTTATACACACTTAAAAACCAAGAAAAAGGAGCTCAAAATCTCCCCTTTGCACCAGGGGAGATTAAAGCTTAAAACTAGGGGCTTATTTGACAGCTTGTTAAAAGGCTTCAAATAAGCTCCAAGTTAAAAAGATAAGCCCTTAAACAGATTTAGTACCCTACTTTTGGAACTTGTCACAAAGTTTGACTTTTAAAAATCATTTTAACTTGCTGATTTTTGATGGTGAAAAAGGGTGTTGGATTTTTAAAACTGTGACACTAAAAACACTTGGGATTGTTTTGACTCACAAGGTCAAAAGGACACAATGCATTTTGACGAGCTTGTTATATAAACCCACAATTACACACTTTTGACACCACAACTCTAGAGTCCAAGTGCTTATGCCAAAAAAGCACTGAGATTTACTATCAAAATCCAACAGTTTTAAATCATGGACTTAAAGAACCGTGAACAACACTTTTTAAAACAGAAAAACCTTATAAAATACCAAAGGGTACAGAGCCAGGCAAAATAGAGCTTAAACTAAGCAGAAACCAACCTAATGACATAAGGAGGATCGTTGTGTCAAGAGGTACGAGTGGTTCCGAAACCACACCAAGACCATTTTGACCCTTTTGGGTGTTGACCCAAAACACCCTCTATTTGAACTGTCCAAAATAAATGAGCATCAAAACTATTATTAATTAAAACTCCTAAAACCTTTTATCTACTTTTACTTAATCTAACCTAATAAAGCTATTTTAAAACTAAAACTTGCAGCTTATTAATGGAAGTAAGCCACTATCTCACCTAGCTTATTACACTAACATTGACAGTTTTAAAAGATAAACTGATATTACACAAATTTAATCAATAAAACTTAAAATAACTAAATAACAAGTCCTAAAAAATATGTTTGCAAAGATTGAACAGGAATGGAAGTAAATAACAAATGAGCTTAAGTTAAAATTAAGCTAAAAATGAAATTTGAGAAACTGGAACCTGATTTTGTAGTCTGCATTCACAAGTCCACCTCATGTAGAGTGAGTGCTTAAAAAACATTCCTAATGGCTCCTTAGCCTCTAAACCAATGAGCTTAAAGCTCAATAAGCTCTTAAAAGCTTATTACCTCCTTGTTGCTTCAAATGAATCCATGAACTAAAGTTTGTTCATGTTTTGATTTTAAAATGAACAAACCATGAATGAATGACTTTGAACAAGTCCTATAACAGAAATTGAGCTTTTTAACAAGAATAAAGCTCAAATGAGCTTATTAGAGCTTATTGAAGTAAAATGGCTTAAAAATTGAAAATGAAAGACAATTGAAACTTTAAAACTGAATTTTATTACTCAAAATAGTAAGTAACAGGCTAAAGATTACAATGTGCAAGTATTAAACTTAAAAAGAAAATCAAAAAAAACGAAAAAATTACAAAACTGTAAATTCAGACAACTCTTTCTTTGCCTATCTTGTCTCTTTATAGGCTGTTGAAGTGTGTCTTTGTTGTGTTTTGTTGTGTTATTCTTGTGAGAGTTCACAGCTTCATTTGGCCCGTCTATTTGGGAGGGGTGGGGGGAGTGGGGGGGGGGTTTCATAATAATCAATCCTTATAGCCGTTGGATTAGGCTTGGGGAATTGTGGGATTGCCAAATGGGATTAGGGTTTTAGTGGAGGAGGGGGGAAACGTTTACCCAGGGATTTTTGAGGTGCAGGGTAAAAGGGGGAAGGCAAACCCGTGAGTTTGGTTGTGGGGAAAAAAGGCGGGAAATAAAGTTATGAAAAGGTTGGGGGTGACAGGGCACAAGTTTGCCCATTTGGCAAAAATGGCCCTCCAGGGTTATGTGTTTGATTGCGTCCATGGTCCTTGTTTTGTTATAGTTTTAGGGACTTGGCAAAATAAGTCCTCCAAAGTGTTAAGTCTAGTTGCACCCCACGTCCTTGGTGGTTATAACTCTATGGACTTGGCAGAATTAGTCCATGGAGTATAACTTTGCCAATTTGGCAATTTGGCCCTTCTCTTCTTTTTTCCTCTTTTCTTCTTTACATATAAGTTTAGGGATTTACAAGTTCAGTCCCTAAACTTATATTTCTTTGACTTTTGGCCTCGGGGTTGACTTGGGTTGAGCTTTTGACCAGTTGACATTATTTGTTGACTTTTGACTGATTGACTTTTCGGCTTCGATTTGGCTTTGTCTTTCACAGTCTTTTTCATTCCGAGTCCGGTTTTGTCGTTTTGGCTTTGTTTTTCGTCTTTTTCTTAGATATCCGTTCCTGCACAATACAATTAGCAAAACAAGCATATATTTGGCATTTTAAGTCCGTTTTTGGTTATTTTAGCTCGTTTTTAAAGGTAAAAGGTATGTGTAATTAAACACATACCACTTATGTACTCACAATGCAGATGGAAATCCTGCTTTAGCCCGCATCCAACAAGCTCTTGTGGCTGACTTGCGGAGATTCTTATGAATCAAACTTTTTGTCAACTAGAAAGAAAACGAGGGTGCGATTCCAATGTAAAATCAAACATGTTCCCAGAAAATTGGAATTGACGGCTTTAATCAAAAAGAAGTAACTAATCTGATTCACTCATACCGATTTGTCTGCTTTGAGACGTTTACCGGTAATAGAACTAGCAAGCATGACAAATCTAAAATACATATGATGTTAGAAGACCCTAGCTTTGAGCTGGAAACCCTGTCAAGGAGTATTTATTTTTAATCTACCAATCACAGGAATAGTATTTATACTGTAAAACGGACCTACATACCGGAGGTTAATCTAACTAAATCCGGACGAATGACAAAGCCATATTCGTCCACCCGCTTTATTGCTACAGTTTATTTCCAGTATACAGAAGATTGAGATGGTGAGCCGCCAATTCAAGCTGTGAGTCGAATACATTACACATGCTCATGCTCAAAACTACAATGACATACTATAAAGCATCAAGTTTCAAGACTCAATGAAAGCTCAAGAATTAAAGGACAAAGACTTCCGCACAAACTCTGAATATACAATATCTTCCTTCAAAGATATCAAGTCTATCAAGGGAGATTGTTAGCAAGCTTTCAAGATGATGCAAAGTATGAGCATGTTGGTCAAGACACAAGATCGCAAGGTGGCAAAGATGATCAAGACAAGCAAGGAAAAGATTTAAAGATCTCGGACATAAAGACGAAGTCGAAAGACAATGACAAAGGCTCAAGATCAAAGATCACAAAGCATGAAGGAACAAGCCTTCAACGAATCAGAGACAAACCACAATAGCTTATAGACAAAAAAAAAAAAAAAGCAATCTCATTAAATCTCATGAAGGAGTGTCACAATGAACTCACTTCCCTGGAGAATGTTAGCCGCAAAAAATGAGACGAACAATGGAAGTCGTTCATTATATTAGGTCCTCGGTCCACATAATTAATTATACGTTGAAATAAGGCTAGAAGGGTAACCGGGCTCGTAAATGAAGCTAATATTGTATGATTATCGGGCTAAAGCCCAAGTCAACCCGGAGCCCGGCCCAAGCATGAGCCCCCACGACCCATGTATTGTGTAAGGGTATATATACCATTTTCCTCTAATGGAAAATTGATGTTGATTCCTTGTTAGTGTCTCATTTGGAATTTTGCAAGTAATCATCCATCTTTTTCTTCTCTCTAAATTTCTTCATATCTTCTCATCTTATTTTTTCTAGTTCTCCATGGTGAAGTGAAAGTGATATTTGGTTATGACAAATTGCATGTTAGCTTATATGTTAGTTAGCATACTTGTCATGCAAAAGTATTGTTTTTTAATCACAGTAATTGGATAAATTGTTTTGGAATAGATTGAATATGTGTGTCTGAAAACCTATGTTTCTCACCAACCGTTGGTTGACGTATAAGCATCATTTTCAGGTATTCAGCAGGATGAGGTTAAAGTTAAGAAAAGTGGCTAGATGGACCGTAGGCAGCTGGCGAAGTTTAGTTATATAGATTTCGATATTGTTTTTGGATGATGAATGCAATTTTGTTATTGCTCTGTTTAGGATGTATGAATGTTGCAAGTCTTGACATGACAGGTGAACTCCTCATTTCAATGTCAGACCCTTTTGGATTTTTGTTGATGTGTTAGGTATTATCAAACACTGTTGTGTCCCATACCTTGTATTTTATGCATGTTTTAGTTTCTCTATATAGACGCCAATGTGTTGTAATGATTCTCTTTCTCGTTACGCCTCGCGTTTTCGCCTTGGCGGGGTGTAACAGATTAGTATCAGAGCCAGGTTATAAAGAAGTAGGTGGTTAAGCCTAGACTATAACCTAGGGGTCCTTCATGTATAAGCATTTAGGGCTTAAGTAGTTTTAATGGCTTAAGACTGCTATGTTTTCCTGCAATATTGCATAGCTTATATTTTCCTATTTGATGTAAGTTTTCATTTAGTTATTTTGTCTACCATTATCTGATATGATATATATTACTTTCTTAGTATTTTAGCTTTGTTTTTCCCCACCCGTAAGAAGTCTCATTAGGGAACCATTTTCCCAACTGGACTTAAGCGTTATAAGGATCCATAAGAAAAAAAAAGGAGCCTCTTGTGGAAACCAACGGAATAGGAATAGTTGATCGCTTTGTCAGATGCGCGTTAGTAGGGATTGCACCGCGTGAAGTCTGGTGAATCTTCAGAAGGAAAGTCAAACCCAAGCGAGGCCCAGCATAAGTTTATCCCATCCTTTACCTCGTCATGTGTTTATTGATTATTTCTTTCGTATATTTTGTATTTTAGGAATTGTTGCGAAGATTTTGTTATGTTTGCCTTTATGTCGTTTCGATTTTTATTTTTGAATTAAGTAAGTAGTTAATGTTATGAGCAACCTTTTATGTGTTAAGTTTGGAGTGGATTAAGATGTGCAATGTGGTATATGTTTCTATATTGAAATTATGGTTTGAAATGGTAATTTATGAGGAATTAAGTACCCGTTGTAAAGGAGGCACTTATAATTATTGTGGCCAACATAATTATAAAGGCATCACACACGTAGACTTGTGACCATGATTGCATTTATTTTTTTTGGTTGTGAGGTGGTAGTGTAATATGTTTTTTTATATGTGTATTCATGATAAAGATGGTGGTATGAGTAGAGAATTATTCTCATACCCTAATTGAGGATATTTAAGTTTAGTTGTATAGATGTAAGTTTTTCCTCTATCTAGAATTTTCGAAATCTAGTATTGCCTATTAATAGAGGTTGCTCGTTTGCTCGGTATGTTTGTTCGAATTTCCTAAGTCATAAGCTTAGCATTCCTTTCATCGTACTTTAGTTAGTAAGGATCCAGGAATTTTTCCTATTCAACATCTCGATGTAATATTGGTTGTTACGGAATTGCTCTTTCGGATATATGCATTTTGTTAGTTCTTTCGTTGCAATGATTACTCGATGAGTATCAAACGTTTCTTTTAACATAATTGTTCCTAACATATTATGCGAGGATCATTACTACCTTTGGTTTGTATATCCCATGGTTTCGTAACCCGTGGCGACGTGTTAGTATCGATTCTTTTTTAGGTATGCTCTGTTGAACGTTATTTTAGATAAGACCTTAACCTTTATCATTTGGGTACGTAACGTCTGCATGATATTTTCTTGTACGAGGTTCGTTGATTTTATTTTGATTATATTGGTAACCTGTATTTTTCTTTCGTTTGCAAAATAATAGAATTATGTAAGAATCTGTAACGGATGTTTACGACCCTTTTGGTATTATGGTGTCCTTTGTTTTGAGTAACATATTTTAAAAATGATGTCTAATTATAAAAAACCCTTTAAGAAGTTTGTGTTATGTTTGGAGAAAACTGTGTATAAAATGATCGTTTGGAGATAGATTTTATTTATTATAAAAAGCATGTTTAAAAGTGATTCATAGTGTAAGGTACGTACACATTAGATAACCCCCATCTCTAGATTTTTTTATGACAACCAAGAATGAATATTATAAATAGTACTATAAAGACAATTTTATTTATTATTTAAAATGATTTTTATACTTAAAGTGACTTTCTTTATTTTAAATTGATTTTTATAAAAACATTATTTAATTTTGTCTTTCGAGTAAAGTCGATAATTGGTATAAGAATTTCCGTCTTTAGTATTGATTTTTTTATGTGTTCTTTTGTCGTGGTACGCCTGATTGATTATTTTTTTTCGTCGTTGTTTCACATGTACAAAACGTTATCCTCCCTTACAAAGGATTCTTATGACATTTGAACTATAAGCTATTTTGCATATGTGGAATCCCCTATATGTTATTCTAGGCCTTTGACTCGATATTCATTTGTAACGTATTTTGATTGTTTCGTAACCCCTTGGAGTTCATTGAACCGTTGAGTCCGTGGAAGCTTGATTGGATTTGTGTGAAGGGACTGGTTTGTCCAAGAGGAAGTTTGTTGATAGTAGTCATGAGAAGGTGGTGTTAGGATACCGTTGAAAGGAGATGATATACTTCGGTTTCATGGTGAAACGACTCAAGGAGTCGTGAAACCTTAATGGAACACAAAGTAGATGAACTGAAATTGAGTGATATTTCCGACGTGCGTGATTTTATTGATGTGTTTCTGGAAGATTTGTCGATGACCACCACGACGACAAGTTGAGTTTCACATAGATTTGGTTCATGGAGCGATGCCAGTCGCGAAGTCTCCATATCACTAACACTCTCGGAAGAAGCAAGAATTGATTTTTAAAACAACTTCCAAGAGTAGGAAAGAAAAAGAACATCAGAGAAGTTTCGAAATTTTGAATGCATTTTACCCTATGACTTTTAGTGTCAGGCATACTTATAAGAACGACCATCTAAATTCACGCTTCACACTCGGACATCTAAAAATTTGATGTGGAATCATATTCCAGACAACTTTTTAGTCTTGACCGACACCCGAAAACAGTCAGAAGCTGACTGAAATGCCCTCGCAAAAATTTTGAACACAACGCGTACCGACCCAAAATAATTAAATTTATATTTAATTATCATAATTTATTAAATAAAAATATTTAATAAATTAATTATCTTGTTAATCGAAAACGTTGTTGAAGACACAAATATTCGAGTAAAAGGATCATTTTACGGACAAGTTTATCGGAAATATACAAACTAAATAAATAAACGTTTTAAATAAATTTTATAAAACGTTTACGAAAATTAGTCGAGTAAATACTCATTTTATTGGAAAAATGATTTGGAAAACAATGGCGCAAGTTTCGTAATTTAAATCGTCCGTTAAGTCGCTCAAACGAGTCCCGAACCATTATTTTACAAAATAATGCCCAACATTTACACTATTAGTCCCTGTGAGATAATTATATAATTGACCCTAAACTATTAACTACTTGTCACTTTTATTTTAAAAGTTTATTATAAATATAAATTTTAAAATATTTCATTTCATTTTTCTAATATATACACACACTCATCACCTAGTCTCTCTCTCTCCCCTAAATCCAGCCGCCGCCGACCGGCCACCACGCCCGCCGTTAAATCCGGAAAACTTTTTCGGCGGTCATGTTCCTGCCAAACCCAAAACATGTGAGTCCCCGCAACTCGATCTACCTGATCCCCATAGTCACTCTCCCCCACTCGCGACTCCACACCACCACTGCCACCGCCACCCTCTCGCTACCATCATCATCATCGTCCCATTTTCATCAACACCACCATAAGGGGTGGTTGGTTCGGTGGATTTTAAACACCACCACAAGCGTGTTGTTTATCGTGACAGCCCACCCAAGGGCGTGTTTGGTTGTTCATACCTAGTGCTTAGGGTGCGATGGATGTGGTATATAACTAGGGGTGATTCGTTGATTTTCATGAGTCAGCCACAAGGGTGGTGTGCGTTATGGCGGGCTGTCGCCTGCCCATAAAGGGAGCATTTTGGCTGTTGAGACAGCATGGGGACGCTTGGGTTGTGTTTTCGTCGAATTAAGGGTGCGTTTGGCTGGAGACTGCAATTGGGAGCGGTTGGTTTATGGATTAACACCACCAAGTGGTGTGTTTGGTATAGTAGAAACAATAACTAGTGCGCGTTTGGGTGCCAACGACCCACAATGGTTGCGATTGGTTTACCACCGCCGGCCAAAACCGCTTAGGTGTGTTGGGCGTGATTAGCCACCCACCAAAAAGGTGGTTTGGTTTTGTTTGGTTTGGGTTTCGGGTCAGCCGCAAAGGGTGCGGTCGGGTTGTGGGTTAACAACCGACGACGGGGTGTCGGGTTAGGCTGTGGGACAGCAGGGGACAGCCGGGGCGTCGGGTTGTTTGGTCGGGTTTGGTTGCAACGAAAATGGTGCGTTAGATATTGAGACACCAAAATGGAGGTGCCTTTTGATTTGTGATGACACCGAAAAAGGGTGGCGTTATTATAAAAGTATTCGATTATTTCGTTATATTATGCGATAAAGATTATATGAGTGAAATCCTGTGATTAAACATGCGGACGTCTAAGTAAATTTGAATAATAATTATTAAAACGGGAATTGATAAAAAAGTTAAGCACATACTAGAATATAGTTTAGACGAGTTTTGAACTAAAAACCGGACTTTTGGCGCGTTTAGTAACGAATAATTAAGTGAGCAATAACGTAACATGGGATTCAGGAACGAGATTTCGAAAGATCGGTTTTGGTTTACAAAATAAAATGATTATATTTTATGGACTTTAGACCATAAAACGGGACTTTTAACTCCCAATAACGAAGAAACTGGAGTGAAATCGGAATATACACTTTAATAGAAAATAAATTATTTTTAATATATTAAATCTGACAGATCTATTAATTAAACGATTTGAGCAATTTCGAGTCCGTTTCAGCCTTCTGGCGAAACACGAAAGTTGTTCGTAATGACATTTTACTTTGCCGCGAGGATTGTCTGTTTTAAAAATTAAGATATAGCGGGTCAAAACTAAAGGTCAGTTAATATATTATTTCAATTAATAGTTTTAAGATCATTATTCGGTTATTAAAACGGAAGGTCTAAAAATAGTTAATTTCTTTAATATTAAGAGATAAGTTAAAGTTGCCAGAAAAAAAGTATATATACATAAAATATACTAAGGATTAAGGTTTAAAGACACGCAAGTGGATTTCTCATCACATGTATATATGTATGTATACATATAAAAATATGTATGATTTCGTCGTTACGATGTACGCATCGTTGATCGTATTTAATACGTGATTATAATAGAGCGTACATATTATAGGTCTGTGGCCCAGAGATCTTGCAGATTCGGTTGTGATTTATTTGGATTATTTGATCTTGATCGTTGATCAAGGTGAGTTTATAGCCCCATGTCTTACTGGTTTTACATATATTTTTGGGGTGAGAACATGCTTGTTTACAAATGCATTTACATGGTTGATTACCTGTTTGGTTTACATACTCATTTATATATCTCGCGAGGAGATACAATACTTGGTTTAATTTTTGAACGTAAACACATACTATACTTTTATGATTACGGATTAGCTTAGGTTGCATGAACTGTAAATCACTTGGAGGGTGAGCGCGAATGTTATGAAATAGATCTATTCGGGATTGACAATCCCCGTTCGGGTGATTAGCTATCACTGGGCAAACGAACGTTATAACATGTCGGAATACGATTGGATTGGCGCCTGCGGGGCCAACAATCATTTGCCCGGGTGTTCTTGGAGGGAACACCCATGAGGGGAACACATTATTTTTATTACTGCCCGGGTGTTCTTGGAGGGAACACCTACGATGGGTACATTCTTACGGTGCCTTGAATAAAGTGGCATACATACAAGTCTACGTCGCAGTTTCATGAACTTAGAGTAATGGTAATCATTGTTTAATACATACTTGAAACATTTAGGTGACATTAAATTGGTCATGCATTCTTTATAAATCTTTGTGATAAGATTGGTACTTTTGATGACATAAAATGTGTCTTGCATTCTTTATAAATCTTTGGGATAAGATAGGTACTTTTGATGACATAAAATGTGTCTTGCATTCTTTATAAATCTTTGGGATTTTTACATGGTACTATGATGATACAGTGGACAAATACATTCATTTGAAACTTACATTCATATTTAAACTAATCTATGAACTCACCAACTTTAATGTTGACACTTTTAAGTAGCGATGTGTATTATGAAGTAGCACCTCATGTGGTATTCCGTTGCGTTGTCATATTTTTGGGGGTGTTATAGTGTTGCACAAAAAGAAAGGTTTGTGTTACTACTGCTAGCAAAAAGATTGTGAAAAATACGCTAAGTAGTTAGTACTGCCAGTATAAACTTAGTATTGCTAGTGTAACTTAGAACTGCTAGTATATGTTAGTACTGCTAGAGTAAAGTTAGTAATGTTGGTGGAGAATGAAGAAAATATTCTAGGTAGTTACTATTGCTTGTACACAGTTAATGCTGCCGGTGTATAAATTACTGCTGCTAGTATTCAGAGTTAATGCTGCTGATACAAAGTTACAACTGCTGATAGAATTACAACTGCTAATGGATAAAGATTGATTGAAGATAAATATTGCTTATGTGATATGTAAGAGATATTTTTGTAAAAGATACGTATAAGTTATTTGTTTAGAAGATCATGATAACTTAGGAAAATATTGTAATCCAGTTAGGACTCCTTGGTGTATAAAAGGAAGTCCTAGGCATAGAGATTGACATCTTTTCATTGTTCTGTCAATCTATTCGTAGCTTCAGGGTTTTGTAAACCCTAATACTATTAAGAGTGTTCCTATTATATTGAGGCTGAAAGTTTGGTAAACTATTTTGTTATTGATCTTATTTATTACTATTTCATTGAAATTCTTCTTATTATCATTGATTAGATTCCGCATAGTCTTTGATATTCACAATCAAAGTTTCTATCATAGTTGTTTTTGATTTATTCAATACAACTTAGGCTTATACAAGCTAAGCAAGATCTATTCTATTGGAATCAACACCCGTTAATACCTGACTATCCTATTACATTACAAGACCTAATTTGACTTAATAAGACCGATAACATTCTTGTTTGACTTAATATAATTAAGGCTAACAGGTATAGAGATCGAAACCATAAAACTATTGAAAATCAATCAAAGTGTTTGATAGAAATCAAGATGTTTTAACACTTTGAGAGTTTCATTCTTTTGAAATGCTCCCCCTACACATGTGCGTCGATATTCGAAATTGTTTCGCACATGGAGGAGAGTTATGCACTTAGAGTCTTTAAGATCACATTATTCTTGATCACATTTTAATCACATTTTCTCCTCTTATTGAAAATATTAAATCTCTTAGTATTTAAAATACCAATTGATTAAAATTTTAAGATATGAAAAGTTTCATGGGGAGAAAAATATTACCATAATATTGCATGAATTAGTGAACATTTTCTGATTACTC
>BQNB010060092.1:0-32857 GCA_026074375.1 Tanacetum coccineum | reverse complement strand
GTTTTATTGATTATTGATTTTTACACTTATTTATATATTTTATATTTTATTATATATTATATATATTTACAGTGTGAATTTTGTCAATCATAAACCTCAGTACTAAGTTAAGAGTACTAGTATTATTACTCTAATAATATTGGAGCGTTTGGTTATATCTTTGTTGTTCAAGATTACTGTTTCATTGATTTTACTTCTAGAGTATTAAGGTGTAGATTCCGCATACACTTTAATATACATACAAAGTTTCTACAACAAGTTATTTTGGATTTATCCAAGGTAATTTAACCTTAGACAACCTAAGGAATCGATCTAGGTTTAGGATCAACAAGTGGTATCAGAGCTTTGCTTTGAGAAACTTTGATCTAGAAGACATGGAGCTTGAATCTACAAATAGTGGTCCTACTGCAAAGCTTCCCATACTCAAACTGGGTGAGTATGAGATGTGGGTTATAAGGATTAAGCAGTATTTCCAGATCCAAGACTACGCACTCTGGGAGGTGATAGAAAATGGTAATTCATGGGTGTCAATACCACAAACAACAAAGGAAAATGGTACATTAGTTACAAAGATGTCTATACTTGTAACTGCTGAAGAGAAGATAAATAAGAAGAATGATGTCAAGGCAAGGAACCTGCTGCTGATGGCTCTTCCCAATGAACATCAACTCCCATTCAGCCAGTACCCTGATGCAAAATCAATGTTTGCTTCCATTGAAATAATATTTGGAGGTAACGCAGCTACCAAGAAAACTCAAAAGACACTTTTGAAGCAACAATATGAGAATTTCAGTGCAACAAGTGCAGAGTCTCTTGACTCTATCTTCAATAGGCTTTAGAAGATAGTCAGTAGGCTTGCAATTTTGGGTGTGGTCATAGCTCAAGAAGACTTAAATTCAAAAATTTTAAGCAGCTTGCCTCCTGAGTGGAACACTCATGTTGTTGTGTGGATGAATAAGCCTGAAGTTGAAACAATGAGCATTGATGATCTATACAACAACTTCAAAATTGTTGAATAAAAGGTAAAGAAATCTGTTGGTGCAAGTAGTGGTGCTTAAAACTTGGCCTTTTTGATTGCTCCAAGCACTGACAGTACTAATGATGCTAACACTGCTAGTCCTCAAGTTAGTACTGCTAGCCCGAATCTTAACACTGCTAGTCCTCAAGTTAGTACTGCTAGCTTCAGTGATAATGTTGTGTATGCTTTCATGGTTGAGAATCCTAATGGTTCTAATCTTCTACATCAAGACTTAGAGCAAATTCATGAAGATGATCTGGAAGCAATGGATTTGAAGTGGCAGCTCTCTCTGCTAAGTATGAGAGCAAAGAGGTACTATCAGAGGACAGGCAAGAAGATTTTCATTAATGCTAATGATACTGCTGGGTATGATAAATCCAAGGTAGAGTGTTTCAACTGTCATAAGATGGGACACTTTGCCAGGGAGTGTAGAGCACCAAGAAGCAAGGAAGGTCAGTTCAGAAATCAAGACAACACTAGGAAGCAAGGAAACAATGAAGACACATCTTCAAAGGCAATGTTGGCTATAGATGGTGTAGGCTTTGACTGGAGTGACATGGCAGAAGAACAAGTTCAGACAAACATGGCTCTAATGGCGTTTTCAAACTCAGAGGTTACAATATAATACTTGTTTCTCTAAAACTTGTCTTGAAAAAACTAATGAAACCTTAAGAAACAGTGTGAGATTTGGATTGTTAGCGTAATCAAATGAATTTACAGCAGCTACTTCTAAATGAGGTTTAGACAGTAGAAG
The DNA here is from genome assembly GCA_026074375.1 of Tanacetum coccineum. Lineage (NCBI taxonomy): Eukaryota > Viridiplantae > Streptophyta > Magnoliopsida > Asterales > Asteraceae > Tanacetum > Tanacetum coccineum. The sequence continues at coordinate 31,085 of BQNB010060092.1, read as the reverse complement.
AACACTTATCTACATATAGGAAGAAATGAGGTTCTTTTTAGTGAAGAAATTGCAGTTCTTAAAAGAGAAGTAGCTTGCAAAGACTATGAAATAAATGTGCTTAAAACTATGTTTGAAAAAGTTAAGCAAGAAAAAGAGGGCATTGAATTTAAAATTGAGAAAATTTGTTTAAAACCTCAAAAGACTCAGACAAGTTGTTGTTGTTTAGAGAGTCAGATAACTGGACAAAAGTAAAAAGGGTTGTTTGGGGATATAGTGTTGTTCCTCCTATTACACCACATTTTTGACATAAAGCAGCGGAAGCTAATCAGGGATATTATTCATAGTACAAAGTCCCTAATCAAAGGAAAGACTTTGAAAGAGACATTTTTAAAGATTAAGTGATCTTTCATTATTTCATTCAGGAGTCAGTTTTTACAACACTAGAAGTCCTAAAAATCTACATGAAAACATAAAAGTTTGGATCTGATAACAGTTTTTAGCCCCTTCAAGTCTGTGCAACTCATTACATAGATGTTCAGTTACCTGAGATAAACATGCTAAAAAGGTCAACAATGGTTGAGTGAAATTCATAGGTTTATAATAAATAGTGTGAATACAAGTCATCATAAGAGTGGGTTACGTTGTTATACACCCATAAGTGTAATAATTGCAATGCACTACAATTATTATGGAAAACAGTATTATTGCATCTAAGCTCATGGCACCCAAACTGACAGTGTATATATATCCATCATGATATATATATATATATATAATGGCCCCCGTGTAGGTAATTGCCATATACCTATGAGTTGCAAATATAGTACGTTTGGTTACCTATCCGGCTAACACAAACGGGATTCGTCAATCCCAATAGGCCTATTCACAATATTCACGTTCACTCGCAAGTGATTAATGGTCCATGATGGTGGGGGTATTTTGGCATAAAGGGACTTAACACAACAGATGCAATAATATATCAGGATATCATACATTTAGAAAACGTACACCCTCATTTCAGCGTTCATGTCAGCGTGAAAGGGTCAAATGGTGTTACGGTCATATAACACAATAACTCAAAATCATAGATAACGTCTCAAAAAGAGACGATTTAAGAAAATTTCATTCATTCGAATAATAAAAGTTTACATCATGGTCCCCAAATAAGTTTCACAACATTATACAATGTTTTACAAAACGTTTTCGAATGAATAATTATTTAGCGGGCCTTCATATCTCCATCAATCGAATTACCTTCAAGGACATTGAGATAAAATATGCTTAAATTGGTCAACAATATTGTTGAGTGAATCATTGAGTTTTATTATATATGTAAACAATAAAAATTTTCCGAACACAAGTGTCATTTTTCAAATTATCGGGATATAACGATGTGGATCAGACAACGTTATAGGGGGATTATTATAAGCCTCATGACATCGAACCTTACCATATATTCAGTAATTTTTGCCCACTATACACCCTCGCTATGAGTGCATCTTATTCTCTATACAATGTATCTGTTGTGTTATGTTTCCAACACAAGACGATAGCTAGTCGGCACGGATCGGAGGTGGTAATCTCCAAATAGTACTATTTTTCATGTATAAAGCGTATGCCTTATTTCCTGGCAATTAACAATTCATGATCATGTCCGTGGACTTTTTATTTTGCGAGTTTAAAGCTAACTTATAATAATCAAGGCTAATAGCAATATTTCGGGTCCCTTGTGTTCTATTTTAAAAACAAGCATGTTATCTCCCTCGCGGGTTTAATAAACAATTTAAATAAAAATGCGAGGCTATGAACTCACCGTAAGGACAATTAGATCAGAAGTATTAAGAGTCTTGACAGTGAACGGGAAGTACTCTAAAGCACTCTAAAAGACGTGAGCGATTTAGTACGTTGAAAGTTACAAGACGTTGGAAGAAATTAATCATAGTGATCCATGAGATGTGTTTCCGAGATAAGTATGGCATTTCACTAGGACTTACCCAAGTCCTTTTTAATCCCAAAATGACATGTGACCTGGTCTTATAGTCAAATGAACATCTACCAAGTTTCGGCTTCTAACTTTTATTTATCACGGTGTACTATACGTTTTACAATTTTTAGACTAGACGTAAAAACTAGGTTCCTGAATTTAACTTGACTTCATGGACTCATATCTCCTAGCTCACAAATGTTCTATAGGTGAGGCTTTCACCCTTGGAAATCTATTTGAGTCTAGTTTCCAATAATGGGAAAGGCTCAAATTTTACAAATTTCGTAACTATGTGAAAAGACCATTTTACCCCTGATTGTCCAAAACAGAAAGTTAGCAAAACTTTTACCCTTTACTAAAATGGCCATAAATCCCAAACCAAGATAGCAATGAAGGTGAGGTCAAAGGATATGGTTTCCTTATGATGTATACTAGTGTCCCAATCAAAAATATCTATTATTTTATGGCAAAAATTTGGAGTTTAAATCATATTCTAAACACATGTCCAGAATTGACCCATTTTCGTATTTTGACCATACCTCCCTCATCCGGAGGAGTTGGTTGAGCATCCAACCATATCATATAACTGAGACATATATCTAACTACTTATGAAATTTAATCATAGACCCCAAGCTAAATTTTTAGAGCTATGATACGTTTTAGCTACTGTTTTCAAAACAGTCCTAATGTTTCATCTCAAAACCTTTTTAAACATCATTTTAATTATCTAAGATCTATCCAATGCCATTAAACTAATCCAATAACCCACCCTCAAGATCTCATTCATATTTAATTTTCACAAAACCACACATTCATTCTTATGGATTAAAATTAAAAGTACAACAGAAATAAAAAGACATGTTAGACAAATAAAAGAAGATTAGGCTTACAAAAATGAAGATTAGACTAGTGAATCAAACAAAAACCCTCCTTTCTTGTGTTGGGTGAATTAGAACCAATGTAACACAAGATTAGCACTCTTCTAACCTTCCTCTAATGGTGATAACACTCTTCAAATCAAAACCCATACAAAACCCTCAAGAAACCTAAGAAAACAAGCCACAAACACCTTCAAATCTTCATGAAATTGTACCAAACTTTGCAAGGGGCTTTGGGATGGTGTTATTATGGATAAAAGGAGTAGGAAAATTTTGTGAGGATGGTGGTGGTGGCCCTAGGGTGTACGGCAGCAATGGGGTCCAAGAAGGAAGAAGAGAAAATTTTTGAAAGAGTGAAAGATGAAAGGATTTTGGTTTGTGTGTGGTGTTAGCCAAGCCGGCCATAGGCCCTTGGTTAGTGTGAAAATATATAATATTTTTTTTGATTTTTATGTTATAAGTTTTATTAATGTGTAGTGTAAGTTAATTAAATAAAGGTAAAGTTTAAAGGTAAAAATACGAGTTTTAGCAAGAATTCACGTAAACGCGAAACACAACGGAAAAATGTAAATGATGAAAATTATAATCATAGAGGCGTCACGTTAGGAATTCGCCCCGGGTTTCTCTGTAACGTCGCATAATTTACATTCGTTAAACCCTAATTTCTTCCGGTTATATTGAGTTCAATATTCCAACATAAAAAATGAAAATTATATTTAATACTCGAGAATAAAATAACGACCTAAATTTGACGGATTGTTACAAAAACACTTGTATTCATGGTTTATAGCATGTATCTCCCTCATAGGTTTATGAAATAGAAGATTTAAATATGTGAGGGTTTGAACTCACGTTAACAAGTTTATAGGGAAATATGATTGATGGAAATGGAATCAAGTGAAAGTACAGCTTCGTCAATACATCCTGGGGTATTATGTCAGTCTTTGTATGTGGTTTGTTTTGTTTTTCATAACTTCATAAAGTTTAACGTATATCTTTGATTTATTAAATTATGGAAATATTGTATCGCTGTTCGGGCTATCATAATCCAGAGGCCATGTAGTATCGTTTGAGGAGCCAGGGCACTTTAAATCGTTAAAAAAAAAATATTTAAATAAAAAACCCCAGCTAAGCGTCAAAATGAAACCTCAAATGAAATCCCTTTTTTATGAAATTCCCTAGTAACGTGATACGATAAGATTTTTAAATTTCTTCAAAAGCTAGTTGATGATAAATTATGTTAACAATGTTTATAACGAAATATGGTCGATTTATGATTAATAACGATTAAATGTCCGTCAGGTTTTAATAAAATTGAGTTTTATAATATTAATATATATATTTTTATAATTGATATAAAAATATTATATTTTATATTTTTAAGTTTGCAAAATTGGTAATATATACCCTTGGTTTATAAACTTTTACAAGCTATAGTCCTCTATATTATAAAGTACTAAATAACTTTAAACTTAACCTTTGAAAACTTGGCCAAAATTAGATCCTTATAGTTATACTTTAGAATATTGATTTTTTCGGCCCCATTAGTTATAAATTTCCAAAAGTTACGATTTATACCCCTTATGCAGGAAATATTTGCAAAACAAGTCCAAAAAGCATGCAAGCTGATTTAGGATTCCAATATATTTGCAGGTTATAGGCTTATTAGGAATAAGCTCAAAATAATATGTTCTAACATAAACAAAAGTTTAGAAAAATGATTCCGTTAGCTTGAAAATCAACAAGTTGTTTTTAGGGGTTTTAATAAAAAAACACTGGGTTTTGAGGGATTTAAAGCTTAAACAAGAGTTCAATATATGATATTAAGAGTATTATGAACATTCTAATACAGATTATAAGTTTATGGAACAAGATCTTAGGCTTACTTGAGCTAAAATGAGTCAAAATGGGGTTTTCGGATTCGTACGCCTAGTAACGACTTCAAGGGTTTCTTTTTCTTGATTCTTGGATTCTATTCTAAGCTTAGGGACCTTATACTTCTTCCTTGACTGAGCTAGAACTCCATTTGTGTATGTATTGATGTTTTGAGTATGATTTTAATGGTTTGCATGTTTTGGCTATTTATAGGGTTGAAACACCCTTGGTGCCCAAGTTTTAGCTATGAAAGGTGTCAAGAGCTATAGAGTGGTGATTAAGGAGGGCTATAGATGATTCATGGAAGCTATGGAGTGTAGCAATGCAAGATGGAGGGTGTTGTGGTGGTTTTGTGTACAATGGATGACAAGTAGACAACAAGGAAAAACTTGGTGCTTAAGGGTGGTGATCGAGGTACTTGGTAGGCTGCTTATGAGGTCATGGTGATGTCATAGAGGTGCTAGGGTGCTTGCTTGAGGTGATTGGTTGCTTAAAATGGGTAAAAATGCAAGAAAAGGGGTGTCGGGTTCATTTCATTTCGAGTTAGGGTTTTAGGGTTTTAATTCATGTTATGGTTAGGGTTTAAGATATTTTATGGTTTAGTATTAGTGTTAGGATTAAGGTTTAGGGTTTAGGATTAAGGTTTAGGGTTTAGTTTTAAGTTTTAGGGCTTAGTTTTAGGTTTAAAGTGAAATTAGGGTTTTAGGGTTTTGTTTAGGGTTTAGGGTTTTAAATTATGTTTTTAAATGACTTAGGGTTTAAGTTTAGGGTTTAGGAGTCATGTTTTAAGTGCTTGTACCTTGTGCTAAAGTGGTGGTAAGAAACTAGAATGAATTTGGAGGTAAAATAACCTAGTTTGACTTCTTGCATTATTAACTTGTACATTGAGCTTTAGAAAGTTGTACATTGTTTTGGAGGGAAAAGTTATTTAAATATGGTGCATTGTACACTTGTACACTTGCTTTAAAGGCTTGCACTTTCATTTTATATGTATACATTACATATAATTAGGGTTTCCCTGTAGAAAGGTGGTATATATATAATAGATGGATATTACAGTGCATCTAACTTAATAGATGGATATTTACATTGATGATAATTGCGGGTTGTTATAGTTTCCCTCCCTTTTAAAGAAATCTCGTCTTGAGATTTAGTTTGATGTCGGACTGGTGTTTGAAAACAGATGTGGATTTTTTTATTTTGCACGAATTTGATTTCGTATTCCCATGTAAAATTATTGTCCTCTTTTAGGTTACATCTTGTAGGATCCCGTTAAACACTTCACTTCATACAAATCGATCACGAATCGGACTTGAATGAGGAAAGAGAGATGGAGTTGTTTAGAGAGAGAAAATTAGATGAGGAGAAAGAATTGAGAGAGAAAAGAGGAAGAGATAAAGTTTTTTATTAGAATTTTGAACAACTAACTTTTCCAAGTGGAAAAGTTCTTTATATACCCCGACACTTAAAGTGACGCGCGGATATTTTTAACTAGGGACCAAGCCTCGGGTTTTGCTTAGGATTAAACCCGAAACATATACAAATATTAAGATAACCTTTCGACCCCCCGATTTCCGTTATTATTCTATTACACCATTAACTAAAAAAAAAAAAATTAAAGACCGAAAGCTCCATCGTTAGAGTGAACGAACTTCCTTGTTCGACTCAATAAAATTGTGGGACTAACAATCTCCCTCAAAGTGAGGTCTTTGAACATGGGATGAGCTTCCTTTATTGATCAATAAAATTGAGGCTTAAAAATCTCCCCGAAGTGGAGTTCATTGATAGACACTCCTTCATGAGATCAGTGAGATTGCTTTTGTCGTTTTAAGCTTCGAGTGTTCTTGGTCTTTGTATTCGTTATTTGTTGTAGGCTTGTTCCTTATACTTTTGCGATTCTTGACTTTGAGCCTTTGTCATTGTCTTTATCGTCTTTGATCTTGCGATCTTTTTCGAATTTGACCACATGCCTTTCACTACTATTCTCATCTGAAAGCTTCTAATACCGAGTTTGCGGAAGACTTTGTCTTTAAGTCTTGAGCTTTTCTAGTAGTATGTCTTTGTAGATTGAGCATTTGATTGGGATTTGAGGTTGCCCGATTACCACCGTTTGACCTACTGGGTTTACGTTAGTGATAAAACGGGGGAAAATTTGATTTTGATATCAATCGACGTGTCACTCGTTAAGGAGTTTTTGTTAACAAACATCGAGAGTGTCATGTTTTTATCAAAATTCATCAACCGTCAATTTATTTACTGGACCAAATCGATATCCAGTTGTCACAAGTTTGATTCATATAGAATCTCGCAAGTCACCTACCAAGAGCTTGTTTGATGCTGGCTCAAGCAGGATTTCCATCTTCATTGTAAATACATTAGTATCCACTCTTTTGGATGTTCTGGCAAATATCACAATGATATTGAGTAGGAACTCTTGTTAACTGCTTGTGAACTGATGATGTTCAAAATGGGTTGAATGGAATGTGTCATAACGAGATTTTTATGATCTCTTAGCTCTAGATCGATTAGTGCATTTTGGTTGTTTTATTACTCGGATTGAGGCTGGTAGCAGAATTGCCACCTATTCAATATCAACAATCTCGGAGTGAGATGTCAATAGATAACGTGTGTATCTCCGTGACAAATGAGACAAGTTTCTGTTGAGAGAAACCCGAATGGCTGGGAAGGGTTGTGCATTGCATCACTGGGTCCATGATGTCGTTTTCAATGTCAGCAATCAACTTGTGATTCTGACAAGCTTCTGTAATTGACCAGGTTTTGCTTAAGATGTGTGGAGGGCTTTTTGTTTACACCCTTTATCATGCATTTCTTTTTATTCTTCAATACCTTCAATGTACCAAGATGTCTTTACTAACGCCTGTTGTAATGTTCAGTGGTTAACTCATCTTAGTCGGCATTTTTTTCCCTTATACATCATCTCTATCATACCTATGGACTTTTTTGATTTTTCCCTTAACTTGGATTATCCTTGGTAGTAGATCCTCCTGTTCTTGTGGGATCACAGGATTGATTCATAACCTACCACCTTTTGACTTCCGAATCGTCGTGAAATTAAGATGTTGTTGGGTATAAGTGAACATAAAACCTTTCTTACTATTCAGCACTTTGAGTCCATTTAGATCATATTTTATTTTAAATACATTTTTCTCCCCTTATTTTAAATAATAAACACTTTGGTTTTTTTGAAATACTTGTGATTAAAATATGTCTTGAAAAAATCTGTGGAAGAAAATAAGGTCAGAATGAATGGTTTGAACATTTGGATAATGTTTTGAATACATATGATGGTCGTTGATGATGTATCACAGAACATTTAAACTTTGTTTTTTTAAAAACTCCCCCTCAAAAATTAGACCAATTGAAAACTACGGTTCTTTTGAAAACATTGTGAGGGATGGAGTGTTGAACACAAATTTGAAAGATTATGAATTGTCATCGAGATATTCTTGAAAAAATCGTTGTTAACTTTTTGAAAATCCAAAATGTTTAGAGGGACCTTCTCTTCTAACGGTAAGGGTAAGCGCACGGAAACGTACACTTTCCTTTTTCATTGAGCTTAAGAAACATTGAATATCTTGTATGAGCAGCTCAAGATCCGAGAAAACATTAATTTTTCCGTATTGGGATAAGATATAAACATCATTTATGTGATAGTCGGGGTTATGTACTGAGATCTGCACATAAGCCATTTAGAAAATTAGAAATGACATGTTTTGAAACTATTTGCAAACTCTCGCTCGAACTTAATTTACACACCCGTGTCAATGTTAATCGACATTTCTAAGCACGTAAATGTTATCGATTCCAAGAGACATGTCGAGAAGATTCTTTTTGGAAATTTTTCTATTTTCTGATTTTGTATTTGTATATATATACCTGTTGTCCTCAGCATTGCTATGTGATGGTGGAATAGTAATTCCAACTCTTGTCATGATGTAGCTGTCTTGTTTGCTTAAGGAACAACTTTTGGAACCAGCTTTGAACTTGGATGTTCATTGTTGGGGGCCTTGCATTCGAGTTTGAACGGTTATGATCGGGGAAGTCATTTGATGAAGACACGAGGCCTGAAACTGATGTGATCAGACTCATTTAAACTTTGGAGGATCGGGGCATGAAGTGTTATTTTTAGCAGAGCATTCGACATAGATGACCAAGGCTTGAACTGCCTGTGTTCAAACCATATTAAGATTTCATCTTTTGTGAAAAACCATTCGGCATCTTGGGTTGATATTCAAAAATTTCTAGCGCAACCACCACTCTGAGATTTTTCCTGCTTTTCATTGTGTAGTACATCTGCATTTAGGTTCATTCATTGTTGATTTTGACCATGATTTGACGTACCTGACACAGCTTAAACCCAGAGTTTGTTTTGCATGCATGATATGGAGGGGATATTACTATTGAACATGTGCGGGTCACTGTCAACCTTGCGTGCAAAGAGTTGAGTAGCTTTCCAGTTGGAACCCACTTAGACAAAACAGTCTTGAGAAATTCTACCGTTGGTTGCCACCTAAGACAAGATCTAGGAAGTCCTTGTTTTCTCAGGGGGGACAGTGGTTGTCTTTTGTATGCAAAACCTATGTCCTTTGGGGATCAGTCTTTTGGTTTTCTTAGACTGTACTTAACTTTCTTTTTAGGGATATATCTCTTTGTTGTGTTATGGGATTTTGCGTCCTTATTCTGTGCAGAGGCACGAGGATTTAACCTTGAGAGGTATTCATGAACGCATTTCATTATGATTTGCACTGTAAAGACACTTTTTGCTTGTAGGACATTGCAACGTAATTGAACTCAAGGAAAGGCTTTTGTTTCCTATGTTCTCCTAAGTGAAATCTTTGTTTGAAACCGACTACTCATTGGATGCTTGCCATTTCCTAGGTTTTGGTTTGCCAACCATTAGCAATGTTGAGGTTTAATCTAGCAAGGATCTATCTACTAGGTTTTCATTCACTTCTTTGTCTTTTCTAAAGTTGTGCACTTTTCTTAGCTTTTCTAGTTTGTAGTTATGAACCATGTCATTTGAGCCTACTTTTTCCCTTGTGAATGATATGTTGTGACTCATGCTTTGCGGCAATTCCTAGAGGGGCCAGGTACAATCAACATTGGTGTTCGAAACTGCTTTGTTTCTATATCTGAGGCAAATTTCTGTTTGAGTGACGTGTTTAACAAAACCATCCGACACATTAGTTGTATTAACCGACTGTTTCGTTTGAAAACTTCTCATTTCAGGAGGTATTTGAAAAAGAGTGGTTTTCCTAAAACTGATGGTTTTTGGAATTCGTAGTGCATTTGTTGCGAACAAACAGATGGTTTATTAAACTGAGTTTCCACAGACTTTCCCTGACAGTCTCGATTATGAGTTTCTTTACTCACTTATTTGCTATGTTCCTTGTCTTGCATTTGAGCTGTCAAATCTTGTATTTCATGATAAGTTCACGTTCTTTTCGAATAATACATTTGAAGCATTTTTTTGCATAACTGGGTTGTTTTTTTCATTGTTCTTTACAATGTTGTAAAGAAAAGTCAAGAGAAATCGAGTGTTTTTCAAGGTTAGTAAACCTCTTTAAAAGCTTATTTATGAACTTTCGTTATTATCAGATTAGGAATTCAGTTTGTTTCGAAAGTTTTGTTGGATGCAATTCATACTCCCATTCTTTGTGATTTTGGAAGATTACAAGCATTGTAATCAGCATAAGCATTTAAAATCCAAACAGAGAATGCAAATTATGAAATGTTAACATCTTTTGACACACAACTCTTCGATATGTATATCATACATATTTGAAAAATAGCCTTCTCTGATTCTAGTTCGTCAATTTCTTTTACAAGGGATTTAACGTACTCAAAATCTTCATTGCATTTCCGTTTTATGTTCATGTTCAAAACGAAAGCTATCATTTTAGTTGATTTTTTAGGAAAGAGGCATTAGAAAGGTTTTTATCAAAAAGTTCCAGTTCATGAGAGTTGGCACCCGAAAAATAATCACTAGTAGTTTAAACCCAAGTTAATTGATCAACAATTTCCCTATATTGATTGATGTTAGATGTCATTCGTTAAAAACTTGTTACTTTTACTAATGATTTTGAAACGGGTAGAAGAAAGTTTTTTGCAATGTTTGGTTTTGTTTCTAACAAACGGTTTTTTCCACATTGTCTTCCTACTTCTTTTTCTGTTCCAACTGATAAAGATCCTATAGTGAGGGTCCTTTAAAAAATTTCATAAAGACTATTCTGTCTGTAGTGTAGTCGTATATTGTTTCACTGTGTTTTCTTTATCTAATTTTGATCTACTCTAGTTATCAGAGTCTATTGTTCTTCCCTATCAGGGGGCTATTCTGGTTTGCAGGATCAGAAGTATCATTGGGATCTCATACAAACGGGCTTATCAGATGAGCTTTCTTGACGGTACTTGATTAGCAAAGGTTGGTATACCATTATTATGTCGGGGCATTGGGTGCTAACTATGATTGGTTTTGAATTGACTGATTACGTAGTTTATAAACAATTTTGTTCAAAACTTTAACTGTTTGTCATTTCAATCATTTTTTCATATCTTTATCTTTCCTTAACCTTAAAATCCGAAATGAACTTTGTGTTCTCTTGAGATAAACCTTCCAGTTGTTGACTTTGTTAAAGACTCTTTTGACCTAATTCATTTTTTCGTGTTTTCTGATGAGAACTGAAATTTCACAGCTTTTAGTTTTTAAATCCTTCTTTAATTTCAAAGTCTTTTAAAGCTTATAGTCCTAGAGTTTCATTTAACTTTGTTGAAAAATCTTCATAATCTATCGTCCGGTCTTTAATGGCTTTGTACTTCTCAAACTCATTCTGTTTGTTCTGAAGTGCAATCAGACAACTATCCTGACAACTAATAGCCTCCCCCAGAGCACTATTGGTTTCATCAAGGTTAGTTTTGCACTTTTCCAATTCTTGAGTCAATGATGCGTTTGCTTTCTTTAATTGCTTTAAAATCGTTTTGTTTTCCTCAGTATCAAGAGTCAAATTAGCAATTAAATTAGCAAGCGCAGCACGCTCATCAACACATTCAGCCGCATTTTGATCAACCTGAATTAGCATTAGTACATATTTTGATGAATAGGATTGACATTGTATTATCCTTCTCCAAAACATATGTGTTGTTAAATGGATTCAGGTGTCAGGATATGTCGATCCTCTCACTTGGCAAACACAGCATTTTCATCATGGTTTTGTACATTGTTCAATGGTATGACTAGTAGAACTGGATTCTTTAGGTGAGACCTCCTGAATCTTTGCCATGTAACTGTAATGTGCTTTTCCAATTATGTTCATCAATTCTTCATCTGATACAAATCCCACTGCTAGTTTCATCTCCTGAATTGTAACCGATGATTGAAACCTCTTGAACCTTTGCATTGTTGATCTGCCAATGTCTTTCAATCATCTTTTTTCAACGTCATTTAAGCTTCGTGCTCATGACTTGCTCTTTCTATTATTACATGCTCAATGGAGTTCGATGTTCTGGGATGAATGTTTCCTTGAATGTTTGAGTGTCAATTTTAGTGTAAATCTCTGAAAGATTTCTCTTCATTCTCAATTTGATTGAAAAAGGATCTTTGAATATATATCGAGAGGGCTTAACAAGTCAGAAGTTAATGAACCTTTGAAAACTGTACTTTGAGCACACAGAGCAGGATTTGGAATCCATCTCGTGAAGTGTTTCTGATTGGAGAAGTGTTCAAAGTTTTTCATGTGTTGAGATAACTGAAACTGAAGGTTCTGACACTATTTCCAAGAGTTGTGCAAAAGCTGTTTGATACAATATATTCTCTTTTTCCGAGATGTTTGAGTGTTGATTTAAGTTCTTTAATTAGTTAAAGGAGTTTTCTTTGAAAAAATCTTTGCTTGCATCTGCTAGTTCTGTATCTCTGGTTTCCTCTATACTGAATCACGATAGATGAAGTACCTTTGTGCCCATTTTTTTCGTAAATTATGTGAAGTGTGAAAATTTTGTTGGATCTTGAAAAGGATATGATGTGATTGAAAGTTGTGGTTGTGTAAGCAATCTCAGTTCACGGGATTTGCACATCTATGATCAAAACCGAGTAATTAATTAACGGGATTTTTACATAAGATCACTAGATAACCGTGAATGAATGTTCGGAGTCAGCGGCCAATGATTTAATTGTCTAAAAACAGATAATTTTCTGGCTAGGGTTATAAGCTGTTTGTTTTAAGTAAGGCTCACCAAACTGAAAACGGGCCTAAAAAATACAGCTGGGCTTGTGAGCAAGAACTAAAACAAGTCTAACACAATTCCAAAAATATGAATAAAATGTCAATAAAATCATAGTAAATCTGCGGTAATCCGTCATGTTTTTCTCTACGATATGACTGATGGTCACGGGCTTTGATTGAACTCGGACTTTAAGGATCAAATAGTTATGGTGGTTTTACTGAAACCCTTTTCTTCACACCAAAACGCTGTGACACCAAAACGCATCTAGTGGCTTGATATTTGGGGCAAAACACAATGGTCAAAACGCAATGTCAAAACGCAATCTATAAAATGTTATTGGGCAGAGTTTCTCTAGTCTAAACGCAAAATATTGGTCTTCAAAACGCAATACGATTTGAGCAAAAATTCACCAATTGAGGTTTTTATCCACGAATCTAAGCTAAACCATGTGTTACTAAGTGGGTACAACAAGATTAAACACACACTAACACTTGTTTCTTTGTAAATCTTCCAATATGAAGCAACTCTCCACGAAGAACACTAACCTTTTAAAGCTTATAATTCGAGCTTGGAGCTTGTATAACCCACGAAATTGATACAACCTAGCCTCTTTGATGTGTAGAACAAGTAGAGAACAAGATTAACCAACAAATAAGCCCCAAAATTTTTTTTGAGCCGTGGGTTTTTTGTCACAATATAAGCCACGAATTTGAGCTTGTTTTACCACACGAATCAACCACGAATCCACACGTAGCTCTGATGCCAATTGTAGGATCCCGTAACACTTCACTTCATATAATCAAACTCGAAATCGGAACTAGAAATGAGAAAGAGTGTGAGTTGTTTAGAGAGAGAAAAGAGAGAGAGTTGAGAGAGAAATGAGAAAAGATATATTTTAGAAAATGAACAACTAACTTTTTCAAGTGGAAAAGTTCCTTATATACCCCCGACACTTAAAAGTAACGCGCGAGATATTTAGCTAGGACTCGGGCTCGGGTTTTGCTTGGGATTAAACCCGAAACATATACAATATTAGATTCACTATCGAGCCCGATTCCCGATATTATACTATTACAACATTAACTAATTAAAGACCGAAGCTCCATCGTAGAGTGACCGAGCTTCCTTGTTCGACTCAATAAATTGAGGCTAACAATACCCCTTTCATCCTTTTTATTCTTGAAAACCCACTTAGTGCCTATAGCCCTTTTTTCATTTGGTAAATCCACTAAAGTCCAAACTTTTTGTAACTTGAATTGTAGAAGCTCTTCTTGCATAGCCTCTATCCAGCTTGGATCCTTCAATGCATGAATTACCTTTTTAGGTTCTTCTTGTGATAAAAAGCAAGCAAACAAGCAGTTTTAAAGGTCTTTATGGTTTGTTATTTGTTGAATAGTACTAACAAACACATGTTCTTTTAAATTCTTTGAGATATTTCTTGTTTGTGTAGCTGATTGCAAATCTCCAATCACTTGATCAAGAGGATGATCTTTATGAATTCTTGTAGTTGGAATAGGACTGAATTGGATTGTTATATCCAAATTGTTCATGTCAGTCACTACACCACCATCTTCATCATCTCTTGTGAAGTCAAATATGCTATAATCTTCCAAAGCAGACATATTTAGATCAACTAGAAGTTCAATGCTTGTTTTTCCACCAACAGCATTAATTTCATTTATGCTAGCAGCATTAACATTGTTAGTGATGTGAACATTATCTTCCTTCTCTTGATCATTACATTCACTATCTTTTCTTGGATCTTTGATCGGTGCCAAACTACACCTTAAAATATATATAATATATAATAAAATATAAAATATATATAGTTAGGCTAGTCTAAAAGCAGAATCAATAAAACCGAGAAGTAGTATAGAATTTTCCCGGGTCGTTTATCCCCAACGAGGCTGGACTGGAGAATCGATACAGTCGGAAGATTGGAGTTTGAATGAGAAAAATGATTTGAGAGTGTGGAAAGGTAGATTAGACAATAACAAACAAAAACGTTTAAGAAAATCCTAAAAAATATGAAATTAAGCTAAAAAACGAGAGCACGGACCCCGAACAAAGGGGGAAAAACCTAAAATCTTTAAAATTAACCCTACGAAGAAATTTTCACTTCTAAACTACTCTAGGGGACAAATAACGAAGAATGAAAAAGACTAGACTGAAAACGGAGTTCGTTTGACCCAAAAACGAGTCAAGACAAAAACCGCACCCGACCCCGTTCTTTAAAAATAAAAAAGTTATAAAAATGACCCTACGAAAATTTTTATATTTTTCCTACAAACTAGATGACTAAAGAAAATTTTCTAAAAAAGAAAAATATTTTTTTGATAATTTTTGTATTTTTTATGAATTTTTTAAACTTTTAACGAAATTAAATTGTAAAAAATACTAAATGACTTCGAAAAATTCTGAAAATTTTACTAAAAATACTTTATACTATGACTAACCTACGAAAAATAAGAAACAAAAAATTGGCTTATTAATAAGCCCGTAATAAGCTGTTAACAGCTTATAGGCTTATAAGCCCAAAACACCCTTAAATACCAAGGCCCTTGGGACTATAACGAAAAAGTCCCAAGGGCGCAGCGGTATGTGTGTGTACAAAAGAGAGGTGTACGAGGGTTGAGACCCGGGTTCGAGTCTTGCTCACCCGGGTCACCCCTTGTCTTTCCCTCTTTTTTTTTGGAAAAACTTTGTGAAGCAAAGTTGTTAAGCTCGTGGGGCTTAACAACTTTCTCAACTACAAGTTTTTCTGAAAAGCTATGAATAAGCTTAAAAACAGCTTATAAAATCGACAGAATGCTAAAATGAGCTTAAAGGCTTTGAAAAGCTAAGTCATTTGGCTTTTGAGGACAAATAAGCTAAGTCTTGGACAAAATAAGCTAAAGGGGGCCTAACTAACCTAGATAAACTCTAAAAAGCTAAAAAGCTAAAACTAAATAAGCTTAAATAGCTTAAAATGACAGAAGCTAAATGATTGCTTAAAAGGCAGAAATGCTTAAGCTACTAACTCAAATAAGCAAGGCAAAGGGCAAATAAGCAAAACAACTAAACATACTATCAAAATAAGCTGCTAGGAGCACAAGTGAGCTTATGAAATAAGCTGAATAAGCCTGAATGAAAAATAAGCAGTCCCTACACTATGACTAGACAAAACAGTCAAAGGGCAACTTGGGGCTTAAAAATAAGCTAGTTCAAGGGCTTCCTAAGGACTGAAATTAAGGTAGCTTATCAAAGAGCTTATGGGTTCTCAAAATAAGCCAAGATCATGGGCTTAAGTTCACTAGGAATCTAGAAAAGAGGGCTTAAAAGACACCCCTTTGCACCAGGGGAAAATTTACTAAAGACAAGGGCTTATTTGACAGCTTATTTAAAGCTGTCAAATAAGCTCAAATTAAAAAGAAAAGTTAAAACAGCTAAAGTACTCTAGCACATCAACTTGTGCACCAATTTTAAGAATCCAAAACACATTTAATCTTGCTGATATTAAAAAGTGAAAATGGCTTTTAGATAAAAAAAAATATGACACTTAAAAACCTTGGTGGTTTTGACTTAACAAGTCAAATGACACCAAGGGTTTTTAACAACTTGTTTGACACACTAAAACACTCCTTTTTTGACACTTCAACTAAAAATTGCTAGAGCTTATGAAATAAGCTCTTGTAGCTTTTTTAAAAGTCACAGTTTTAAAAGCTGACTAGAAAGACCTTGAAAAACATTTTTGAACTAAAAAAAACTTTTAAAACATACTCAAATGAGCTTAAAAACTTAAGCTAAACCTACCTTGATGACCATAACCCATACCAAAGACCATTTTGACCCGTTTCATGGGGAGTCTTTTTAGCAAAGTTTTTTAATGATTTACCTTTGAGCAATGTCCAAATAGTTTTATCATCCTTTTATATTGAAACAGTTTTTTGATGTAAATGCAATCACTTGCAAATGATCAAAGCATCCACACACATAACAGGCCTGATTAAATATCTCAAAATTGCTTCATAGTATACTTATTTGAAACATCATACATAGTTCCAATTTCTTTGATTGCCTCTTGGACTGTGAGGTTTTGTCAATGTGCTCAACTTGTTTACAGTTTTCCTAGTATTTTTTTCTTGATGTATAGATTTTGACAAACTCTTCTTAACTATACTATTGCTAACTATTTTCTTTTCAATTTTAGGCTAAGACACATCCTCTTCCTCATCATCTGACACCTTTATTCTTCAATACATGGGGCATCATCATTCTTCCTAACTACCTTAGGCTCTCTACAACTAGACATAGCTTACAGTTCACAACTACAGCTTATTAACAAACTCATCGTCAACCAATAAAATAAGTCATGTGTTGGAGGCAAGAAATTCCTGGTATAGGGGGTAGAACTGCATTATAATTTTCATAGCCTAAACCTTTCTTGCAATTGTCAACTATCTGACACTCTATGAGCTTGTTTAAACTTTTAGATGCATGTTCAAATTTATCTACATTAAGTTGAATGCCATCCTTTTCTTTTTGAACTATTTCAAGCTTTTTCCTAAGCTCTCTAATAGTTATTTCTCCTATGTGAATTTCAAATTTTAAGCCCTTAATATCTTTGAATAAAGAAGAACATAATTGTGCTTATAAACTTCACCGATTTTTCTTCCACAACTTTAAACTGTCTTATAACCTAAAACCATTAACTCATATTTCTTTAAATCTTTTAATAGTTGATCATTTTGAGATTTAAGAGATTCAATAGTTTTCAAACAAGATTTTAAACAAATAGAATCATTGGATACCTCTGAGTCATATGAGAAAGCCATGAGTGCATAATTAGGCCCTTCCTCTGCCTGATCCACTCAGTCATATCCACCAAGACATCACAAGACCACCAAAGTTGTGGAAGGAAGTAGTTTATTTCCCATAGGCACCTCCTTCTGAGCTATCCTTGTTCTTGTTTGTCTTGATTTCTTGAGCTCTACACTCCTAGCAAAATTCCCCTCTTGTGGCAGATGTAGCACTTCAGTTAGGACTATCAAAACCAATAGTCTTAATCCATTAACAGTAACATCCTTCCTGTATGTCTTCAAAAGCCTTCTTACCCCATAGTCAACATGGCCATTTGCATCTCAAGTCCCACTCTTCCAAGTCATCTTGGATGGATTTTGTGTGCAAGTCCTCATGTACAAGATGAGACAATTGGTTGAAAACAAAGAATGCACAAATAACAACATCACTCAAGTTATAATAATTGTAGAGTTAGCAGCATTAACTTGAGTGCTAGCATAAGAACTTCATGACAGTATTAACTGCTTCATTAGTGGTGCTAGTGTTGTTATTTGAAGAGGACACAAAAGCCATGTTTTGTGTGCTTGAACTTAAGCTAGACATCCCTTTAACTTCTGGTTCATAATAACTTAAGGTTGTTGTAGAGATCATCCATGCTCATTGTATCCAAATTAGCTTTATTCCTCCACACAACAGCATGTGTGTTCCACTCAGGTGACAACTTTTAATATCTTTTGGATTAGCAGCTTCTTGTGAAACATTTCATCCAAAAGCTCCTAAACAACACACACAAGACTTTTGAAGCCTATGAAAAGTTTGTCAAGCCATCTCTGAACATGTAGCAATGGAATTTTTTCATAATTGCCGTTTAAGGATTCCTTTGATCATTCTTGTAGCTGACATTCCCACCAAATCTCTTTCAACAGCTTCCAACAACTTCACTTAACATCCTTTATTAAGAGTTAAACTTACAGATGTTTAATTGGAATGCCCCCATCATTAAAGTACTTCTAGCTTTCACCTCTAATCTTCTCTGAGCCTTTTCTTCAGCAGTTGTAATAGGCATCACTGTCACAACACCTTCCACAGTTGTTGTTTTTGGCAAGGTTGCACCATTCTCTATGACTTTTCCACAGTGCATAGTCTATCATCTGATATATTTTCATCCTTTCCTTTATATCTCTTACTCACCATGTTTTAGCATGGAACTTTGAATGCAGCACCATTTTGCAGAATCTTGATCATATCTTTTAAAAAAGATACTTGTGTATAAAAACAGTTCTTTCTCTTTTAAAATCTTCTTAACCTGGCTCTGATACTAACTTGTTTGATCCCACATCAATAGATCGAATTCCTTAAGCTTGTTAAGATTTATTTATATTAGAATAAATCACACCACTATAGTAGAAACTTTGTTTGAATGTATTAAAGATTATGCGGAATCTAATCTTTAATATTAAGAATTATCAATGAAACAGTAACTCAATGAACATACAATTCAAAAATAAGCTCCAATATTATTAATGATAATAATACGAATACTCTCAAAGTATTAGGGTTACAAATACCTTGAAGCTATGAATTATACGTCTAGTGTATATTTGGTTTTGGTTCTGGTACATCAAACTCTATGCCCGAGACTCCTTTATACCCAAAGTCCTAGTCGCTTTACAATACTTTCTAAGTATCTAAAATATTACCTATAAACAACTAATACATATCATATAGCAGTACACTAGCAAGCATTAACTTGATATTCACTAGCAGTAGTTTAATTTAAAAAATAGTAACTTCAAGCATATTTTCACTAGCAGCATTAACTTTAGCTGAGCAGTCTTAACTTTGTACTAGCAGTAGTAACTACTTAGCATATTTTCTTTGAAGTTCATCAGCAGCACTAATATTCACTAGCAGTGCTAACTGTGTACTAGCAGTAGTAACACTTAGCATATTTTCTTTGAAGTCTCTGAGCAGTACTAACTCCAGTTGAGCAACATTAACACAAAGAACAGAGCAGCATAAATTCAACAACATCAAGAAGACTTTTAATCCCAACAATCCTCCACTAAACTTGATATTCTTTTTAAAATTATCAAGTTTTTTCATTTAAAGCTTCATCATCACCAGGAAGATGCTTCCAAACACTTCTTTACTTCTTAAGCTGTTTTATGATGAATTTAAAAGTGATAAGCTATTTCCCTTTCATAATCAATTATAAGCTTCTTTTCCAACATCATTGAAAGTGTAAGTGGTGCAAGGGGATACTTATTCTCTACCAACATATAAATCTGCATATGTTGCATTCTCAAGGAATGTACTCCATAGGAGTCATACAACTTCCAATCCAACACTTTCTATTCTTGTTGATTCCTCTATACATTATCTCTACATGTGGTTTAAACATTGTTTTCAAATCACCCCAAACAACAAATCCAAGTCCTCGCTGTTCCTTTTGACTCATATTTAGCATTACCAACTTGTAAAATCTTCCAATCCTTTCCTGCAAAAATTATAAGCATTTTGACTAAAGATCATGTATTATGAGACTTTCCATCAGCCTCTTATTATTATGATAATACTTTTTTATCCTTCCTTTATAAATCTTCCAGCCAACAATACTTAGAGACTTAACAGCTAAAGGTATATCATCAATTGTTACCTCTTCTTCATCTAGAATGATTTCCAAACACTATTTAAGCTCTGCTGTTTCTTTGTCATCTTCCACCTTTTGTTTCTTTGCATTCTCTTGTATCACCTCTGTCCTGCTCTCTTTTTCTTTGATAGTTTTGACCTTGACAGCAGACCAGAATTGTTCAATGCAAGAAATATATATAGTAGGATTGATCGTTAATGTATGCCTTATATGGTGTACATTTTAAAAATCCACAATTTGTTCAAACCCATCACTCTCTGTGGGTTTAGACAAAAATGCGAGCCATATTAAGAGTATCAGCAAAACTTTAGAAGTCATTAATTATGTTGGGTATTGAATATATGGATAAAAAATGATGTAGGGATTGTAGTTATAGAGAGAATTAGAAAAGAGTGAATTGATTAAAGGATCGATTGAAACCCTTAATCGAATTATTTAGGAAAAATACCCTCAACAACATTAACTTTCACCCAGTAGTAGTAACCCAGCATTATAGTAATAACCTAGGCTTTAACTTTGGGTTAAAAGCATTAACTTCAATTCCATCGCACAGCTTTTCCATCATCAATTTAAACACTTTTCTTTGCTTTACCTGCATAATAATAGTCCAAAAACATGAAACACAAGCCATACAATTTTCACAATTATCACAAGATAATTATACATAATAGTATTAAGAATAGAACAGCCAGTACTAAATTGATACTTAACAGCTAGAAACTTTTAATGACATTAAAATAACAGAACTAATTCATACAAACTCAACAGAAACATAAAGAGATAAAAGACTTTAAAGATTTAACATTCCAATACTAACAATCAAATATTGAAATCTACTTACATCAAAAGCTTTTGTAAGCAAATCTGCAACATTCTTGTCAGTATGGATTTTGACCATTTAAATCAATTTCTTTTCATTGCAATCTCTAATAAAATGATGTCTGATCTCTATATGCTTTGTTTTTGAATGAAAAACATGATTTTTAATTATGCAAATAGTACTGTTATTGTCAATAAAGATTTTGGTATGCATAAAATTGTACCCATAATCAAGTAGTTGATTCTGAATCCAAAGCACTTGTCTACAGCAACTTGAAGCAGCCACATACTCAGCTTCTGTTGTGGAATTTGCAACCACTGTCTGTTTCTTGCACTGCCATGATATTAATCTACATCCAAGGAATTGACAACCTCCTGTTGTAGACTTCCTATCCAAGCTTGCTCCAGCATAATCACTATCAGTGTATGCTACCAAATCAAAAGGAGAATCTTTTGGATACCAAAGGCCTAATTTTGGTTGACCTTTTAAGTACCTAAAAATCCTTTTCACAGCATGAAGATGTGAAACCTTTGGATTGACTTGGTATCTAGCACAGGCACACACTGCAAACATGATGTCAAGTCTTGAAGATGTAAGATACATCAATGAACCAATCATTGACCTATACATATGAACATCCACTTCTTCACCATCTTCATCCTTGAGCAGAGGCTTTTGAGTTTCCATTGGTGTGCTTGCAGTCTTGACTTTTGTAAACCCAAATTTCTTTAAAATTTCTTCAACATATTTGTCTTGACTAATAAATATGCCATCCTTCTTCTGCTTCATTGTAAACCTAAGAAGACTGAAAGTTCTCCTATAGACCTCATCTAAAAATTTATCATGCATCAACTTCCTCAAAATGGTAATACATAGCTCCTTTCTTGTGAACAAAGATGATATCATCTACATAAACTTAGACCAGCAAAATATCACCTTTGTACCTTTTGATGAATAAGGTCTTGTCAATTTTCCCTCTTTGAAACCCATTGTCCAACAGATATGTTGACAAGGTTTCATACCAAGCTCTAGGAGCTTGATGTAGTCCATACAGTGCTTTTTCAACCTTGTATACTCTATCAGGAAAGTCTGGATCTTCAAATCCTGGTGGTTGACATACATACACCTCTTCTTCAATCTTCCCATAGAGAAAAGCACTTTTTACATCCATTTGATACACCACAAAATCTTTAAATGAAGCATAAGATAAAAATAGCCTAATTGCTTCACCTTCTTCCACAAGGGCAAAGACTTCATCATGTCAATCCCCTTCTTCTTGTGTGTGCCCTTGAGCAACCAATCTTCTTTATTTCTTATCACAGATTCCCCTTTTCATCCTTTTTAATTCTGAAAAGCCCATTAGAGCCTACAAACTCCTTTTTCCCATTTGGTAAATCCACTAAAGTCCAAAATTTTTGTAACTTGAATTGTAGAAGCCTCCTGCATAGCCTCTATCCGCTTGGAACCTTCAAATGCGTGAATTACCTTTTGGTTCTTCCTATGATAAAAAAGCAAG
The DNA here is from genome assembly GCA_026074375.1 of Tanacetum coccineum. Taxonomy (NCBI): domain Eukaryota; kingdom Viridiplantae; phylum Streptophyta; class Magnoliopsida; order Asterales; family Asteraceae; genus Tanacetum; species Tanacetum coccineum. The sequence continues at coordinate 8,359 of BQNB010060092.1, read as the reverse complement.
CAACAACAGTATTAAAGTCTACTATGGTTTGTTCTTTGTTGGAATAGTACTAACAACCCCATGTTCCTCTAAATACTTTAGACATTTTACTTGTTGTGTAAGCTGATTGCAAATCTCTAATCACTTGATCAAGAGGATGATCTTTATGAATTCTTGTAGTTGGATTAGGACTGACTTGGATTGTTGTATCTAAATTGTTCATGTCAGCCTCTACACCATCATCTTCATCATCTCTTGAGAAGTTAAATGTGCTATAGTCTTCCAAAGCAGGCATATTTGGATCAAATGGAAGTTCATTTTTCCACCAACAGCATTAACCTCATTTGTGCCAGCAGCATTAACATTGCTAGTGTTGTTAACATTATCTTCCTTCTCTTGATCATGACATTCACTTTCTTTTCTTGGATCTTCATCAACCTTCTTTCCATTATCATTTGAAGTTTTGGATCCATCATCATGAGAACTCTTTAGATCTTGGAAATATAGTGGATCAGCAGTCCATAATGGTAGCAAAATGTAATCTTTGACAGGTTATGTCTCCTTTCTAGCTTGACCTACATTATCACTTACTTTTGTACATGCAAAACCATTAGACTGTGTACCTGCAACAATTGGCTCATAATTTATTATTCTTGTTAGTGCATTAATATCAAATAGCCAATCTGGTCCACTACCTACAGCATTAGGTGTACTCTCACTGAACCTAATTTGCAAGTTTTCTTCCACTATCCTTGTTCTACTATTTAATACTCTAAAGGCTTTACTATTCAAAGAGTATCCAACAAAGAAACCTTCATCAACCTTACCATCAAATTTGCCTAAGTGATCTATGGTATTGAGAATGGTAACATGACACCCAAATGGTCTCATAAAACTTAAAGTTAGTTTTTTTACCATGAAAAAGTTCATATGGGGTCTTGTTATGAGGCTTAACTACTAACACTCTATTTTGCTTCTACCCAAAAAAGTAGTTGGAAACTTAGAATCAGCTAGCATAGTCCTAGCAGCCTCAATTAGTGTCTTATTATTGATCCTACTTATATGGATCTTTAATTCCTTAGCTTGTGTAAGGTTTAGTTACGCAAGATAAATCCTACACAACTATGATAGAAACCTTTTTTGATAATACTAAAGATTATGCGGAATCTAATCTTTAATATAAGATAAATTCTTCAATGAAACAGTAATGTTAATGAACACACAGATTAACAAACAAAAGCTTCAATATATTAATACGAATACTCTAACTAGTATTAGGGTTACAAAACCTTGAAGCTATAACGATACCAACCAATCTTCTTATGAAAGCTTTTCATCCAAAAGCTCCAACTGACTCACAAGCTTTTAAAGCCTATCAAAGGTTTGATCAAGCATCCCTGAGCTTGGAGCAATGAAGTTTTCATATTGCTGCTTTAAGAGGTTTCTTTGAGTCTTTTTAGTAGTTACATTCCCACCAAATCTCTTTTCTACAGCTTCCAGTAACAGCTTAGCATCCTTTATAGAGTTAAACTTTAACTGATGTTCATTGGGAATCCCCATTATTAAAGTTCTAGCCTTCACTTCTAATCTTCTCTGAGCCTTATCTTCAGCAGATGTAATAGGCATCACTGTTGTAACACCTTCCACAACTTGTGTTTTTGGCAAGGTTGCACCATTCTATATGACTTCCCACAATGCATAGTCTATCATCTGGATGTATTATTCAATCCTCATCCTCTATAACTCAAACTCACCCGGTTTGAGCATGGGAACTTTGTATGCAACCACCATGTGTGCAGAATCTTGATCCATATCTTCTAGCAAAGTTTCTCAAAGCAACAAGCTCTGATACCACTTGTTGATCCCACTTTAATAGATCAAATTCCTTAAGCTTGTATAAAGATTAGTTATATTAGATAAATCTAACACAACTATAGTAGAAACTTTGAATGTATTAAAGATTATGCGGAATCTAATCTTTAATATTAAGAAGAACTATCAATGAAACAGTAAAACTAAGAACATATAATTCAATAAACAATAAGCTCCAATATTATTAATAAAACAATACGAATACTCTCAAAGTATTAGGGCAAAAATCTTGAAGCTATGATAATTCTATGAATGACTCGTTTTTGATATATGTGTTGGTATGTGAATTTCTATGCCCTAGGACCTTCTTTTATACACCAAGGAGTCCTAAACGGCTTACAATACTTTACTAAGTAATCATAATCTTCTAAACAAATAACTTATACATATCTTTTACCAAAATATCTCATACAAATCACATAAGCAGTACTAACTAACTCAGCAGTACTAACTTCTTTACTAACAGCATTAACTCCTTCAGCATCATTAACTTTGTACTAGCAGTAGTAACTTTTGTACTAGCAGTACTAAATAAATAGTAGTTTTTCTTCTAAGTCTCTAAGTAGTCTTAACTTCCACTAGCAGTAGTAACTTCCTCTAGCAGTAGTAACTTTCTCTAGCAGTAGTAACTCTTCAAGCAGTCTTAACTTCAAGCAGTCTTTGTACTAGCAGTGGTAACTTTACACTAGCAGTACTAACTATGTACTAGCAGTAGTAAACACTTAGAATAATTTTCATTGAAATTCTCCAGCAGCACTAACTTTGACTAAGTAGCATTAATATCAATAAGAGCAGCAGTAATAGTAGCAGCATTAAGAAGGCTTTTAATCCTAACAGATTTCAAATTATCTATCAAATCAACGTGTTGTGAAAATTTTGTCAATTTTACTTTAATTTTCCATTTATTCATGCAAGCCACTCCCTAAAATATTATAACTTTATTTATCACATGATGAACCATTTTACTATTGTTGACAAATTATTCTACTATCGTAAAATAAACTAACATTTCATTTTTACCTTATGGAACTATTTTGTTTCCATCGCATAAATTACTTTACTATCTTAAGCTACTTAACTATTGTCTTATAAAATATCGTACGGTCATCTCACAAATCATTTTGTTTTCACCTTATAAACTACCTTGTTTCTACCTTGTGAACTATTTTCTCACACTGTAAACCATTTTAATACTACTTTTTACATAACACTATTTTGATGAAAATGTGCATCGCATCGTTAGCCCTCAAATATACATAGCCTGATCACCTATGTATAATTCAGGAAGGACCATGCCATGCTGAGAGTATTCACCTTAATACTTTTATCAAAATATAATTTTCTATTTATATTCTTGAAGAGTCAAATTTTGTGTGCGTATTCATAAAATGTGTTTATTACGGGAAACTAAATTAGTAACCATGGAAACTAAGTAGACCTTTACACCACCTTACTATATAAAGTTAACATCATCTTATGCTAAATCCTCGTTACACTGGACCTTTCAAAATCCCAGCTAGAAACGAACCAGTAGCCTATCGACTTGAACTACCGTCAGAACTCAACGCCGTACACAACGTTTTTCATGTGTGCAATCTGAAAAAGTGTCTTTTAGACGAAACACTTGCTATTCCTTTAGAGGAGATTCAGATTGATAAAAAACTAAACTTCGTCGAAGAACCTATCGAAATCATAGACCGAGAAGTTAAACAACTCAAGCAAAGCCGTATCCCTATCGTTAAGATCCGTTGAAATTCTCGAAGAGGACCCGAATTCACATGGGAGCGAGAAGACGAAATCAAACGAAAATACCCCCACCTTTTTACAACACCACCGGGTAACTCGAATTACATTTCAGGACGAAATTTTTATAAGACGGGGAGGCTGTGACAAACGGTAATTTTTTAGACTATTATTTTAATGACTAAAATATCTATTTTATCAGAAAATGATTAATTTTATATTTTCTGACATTTCTTGACAATTATAATTCAAAACGGGAAGTTATCTTGCTTTTATTGAAAAATAAGATCGCACGCGTACCGACATTACATTAGACATGGTTTAAGTCTAACAAATACGATTTCAAATCAAAAATAATATTTTCAATATTATTTCTTAATTAACATATTCAAAGTGTCACTTATACATTTAAACCTAAACAAATGTACATATAACTAAACTACACAAAATTTAACATACAAGTTACTTACACAAAATACATTTATAAAATTTTTACAAATCCTTACACATGTATAAAAACCAAACCGTCCCTTATAGCTTAAATTTAGCTTATTTTATAGTTTAAACCACACCTTGACCACTTTATTTGACCATGACTTTTAGGACTACAAAACCACACTAGTAACCCTTGTGTAATATGAAAAAGGAGTAGACAAAGATGGAAGTGACCTTGCCTCCCCTAACTTTCGGAAATAAGCATGCACCAACACCATTTCCATTGAATTTTTATAATTATAGCATAAGCTAGCTAGATTTGTTTAATCTTTAAACCTTACCTTGGTTATTATACATACAAGTAACCAAGTAAACACTTTATACATTTTGAAAAGACACACAGACTTCTATTTCTCTCTCAAACCATACGGGTCAACAAGAAAACAAGAAGAAGAAGTTTGGTTAGCTTATTAGTGGCTTATTCAAGCTTAAAGGGAATTAGGGATAAGCTTGAGGTGATTCTTGGGTTAAGACTTGGAAACTAGGGTTTTATTTTGGTGTTCTTGGTCTTTCCTATTCGAATCACACATCAAGGATTGTAAGTTTTGCTAAAAACCTAAACTTTGTGAATACTTTAGCTTATTATACCTTAAGTCTTGATTTCATATTAGCATTTAATAAACAAGCTCATTTTAAAAAGCTACTTATTGAATCATACGAAATATGGTTCGACTTAAGTGTAACTTGCTAGGACTCATGTTATTAGAACTTGTGTGGTGCTTAAATACTAATGCCTATGTAAACAATAGCTCCCAAATAAGCTAGGGCTTATTTGGTTTTCATTCGACACACATATATAAGCTAGAGGCTTATATAAATTATTTTGACAGTAAGTAAATGAAAGAAACATAAAACCTTACATTACCTTAAGTTGGCTTATTTTTAGAAAGTATACTTTTACTTATTTTTGACCTTATAGCTTATACGACATTTTAAAGTGCTTATTTCATACTTGTTATTGCTTATTGAAACCTAAAACAACCTAAACAACTGCTTAATAGACTTATATTATTCGGCTTATGTTTCATAAGCTTCACCGAGCCACACATGGGCCATAAGGCCCAATCCGAGGCTTAAAAGCTTAATAATAAGCTAAAACGTAAAATGTGCTTATTTAAAAGTTAACAATAACTTAACATTGCTTATTCGGGCTTAAAATGAAATGGTTTATACTTATAAACATTATCGAACCCTTAAATGGGCCATAAGGCCCAATTAGTGATTTTAGTGCTTATTTATAAGCTAAAGTTTTCTAAAGTGCTTATTCGTTAAATCAGTTAACTTAACCAAACTAAAACGACTTATTAAAAACCTATTCGACTTGGTTAAGCTTATTTTCGAATCGGGTTTAAATTGGGCCGACGCCCAATACTTTTAAATTGCTTATTTCGAGCTTATTATAGCTTGGCTTATTTAAAATATCCTTTTTCCAACTTATTTAAACTTATTATAAGCTTATTATCTTAATAAATCCCGTTAGGACTAAAAATGATATTTTTAGTAACGTAGGGACTAAATGTGAAAAATTCGAATAGTTAACGGTGAATATTGCAACAATAATGATTTTGGAAAACTTATATTTACAAACGGGTCATGCCCGATTTTCGTCAAAAGTCTATACATAGTGTATTTTTACAAGTTAATGACGAAACATAATACTAATAAATAAATTATACTTTTTTAATTTATCATCTATGAACTTTTGAAATATCTAATTAATATATTTATACTTAACAAATATAAATATATAAAATGGCGAAATTAATAAATATAAATATTTATTAATTTACCGACAATACTTATTATTTATTTAAACTTAACTTGCGAAACTTTCCGTACTAATCTTTTGGTTATTTTCTGAACCGGAGATTTCATCGATGTATATTCTTTTGGTAATTATATATATATATATATATATATATATATATGTATATATATAAATATATATATATTTATATATATATGATATATATATTCTCGAGATATAAAGTCCCAATATTTTTCAATAGCCCAACACTTACAACAAATTATAATATTTCATATATACTATATATATATATATATATATATATATATATAAATAATATTAATATAAATATATAATAAACTCTTTATAGTCATTTATAATATATGTCCACAACCAAAACGTCACAAGAACAAACTCTTAAACTTAAACACCGCCACACAAGCAACGATAACATAAACACTTAAAAACTTGCAAAACTATTTCAAACTCACACATTGAGTCCTAAACATAAACTTGTTAATATAGCTCTAATTAGGATTCAGTTGAGGATGTAAGTTGAAGTATCTACCGCGTTACACCAAAACTTTTATGGTAACGATTGTTCATTCAACAGGATTCTACTCATTTCTTCACTACTACATAAAAAGCCATTGAAACTGGTCAAAATAGCCCATAAAAGTGGTTTTGGAACCACTCTCCGAGAGGGGGTATCTCCATGATCAAAACATATGAAAACCAGTTATGCAACCAGTCTCTATTAGAAGAATCGACACCGGTTCTCTCCCTAAGAATTGGCCTCTGTATTAAAATAAACACACATGTTTTATTGGAAATGAACACTGGTTCTCTCGCAACATGTCTTTATAAAAAGATCCAACCTGTCTTTATATAAAGTAAAAAGATATGTTTTTATCTCAAAACCTGTCTTTTTAATCTATTTTTAAAAAATGGAATTCTTTAATAAATTCCAAAACTTACAAATTTAACCCACCAAAATAAAGAAATATAAATACAACAAATATATATAAACTGATTTAGATGGACCAAAAATGTCAAAATCAACAAATTAAAGTAAATAAAGACAACTTCAATTCAGCTTAACATAAAGCAAATACAAAATTCAAATCAAATTAAATCACTAGAATTCAACAAATAACCATAAAGAAAAATACTAGAATTCAACATAATTATCTAGGACTAATCTCGCCACAACGTAAACCATGCACCAATGATCGCGTTCAACTCTCTGTTCTCCAACGGACGCTCATTAGTCCAAGGTACCTACAAGTAATTTAATGAAATAAAAACATCAGTAATCTAAAAACCAAGAACTCGCACGTCTGCATGTCTGCTAGTGATCTGCTGTATTGAAATTCAAGTAAAAAGTATTCAAGAATAGCTTAATGTATTAAAATTTCAAACTACAGGGATTGCTTTAAGAACTACTTATATCATTTCAATTCAGCAGGCTGGGAAATACAGTGCCTAACAAGTTCATCTCAGATTTGACCTTTTGCCAAAACACCAACAATATAACATTAAGGTGGAAGCCTATAAAGTTTTTAAATAACAGTGGGGTATATTTCTTATAACAGCAATGACTTACCAATGTAATCTTAAAAACTAGTTTTGTTGTCATTCTTAGGAGACACCATAATTTGTATTGTTCTTCATAGATTTTACCATTTGCATTGTTAAGTGGCCTGAAGGATAATTATGATGTGTTAATATCAATCCACATGTATTCTGATAATACAAATGTTAGCATGTGAGCATCAATACAAGAGATATTGTACTAATCTATACCAACATAAAAAAGACACGCAATTTAGGGATGTTTTGGAGGCTTACTAAATTTCTCTTATTTACAACAATTTGGAATAATCAACCCAAACAATCCATATAGGAAGATTTAATAAACACTTCCAAACAGCCCCTATAAGGGGTTAATTCCGTAAAAAATATATATAAGCCCTTATAAGTAGTTTCGATACACAATCCTAAGCGGCACACATAAAAGAATCAATAAGCAAACGCAAACAACCACATAAGCAATTGACTCAACAAGTAACTCCAAACGGCCACAAAAGCAGTTTCAATAAACATGGTGGATTATAAGATAAACATCCAAACAGCACAAATACACATAAAAATGATAAATTAGGTTTTAAATAGATAGTATAGTTAATAAGAAAAATGAGAAGCAATTTCTTACAAAATATACCGATTGATTTCAAGTTCATTAAAATCACAACCTTTTTTGGTTTCTTGGGCTCCATAGGACGCACAAGAGCATTTATCTCTCCACTGAATTCAAACTAAGAGAGAAACACATATATAAATGAATAGAAATAGAGATAGTTATTAGGAGACCAAAATGTTAATAGCAGAAATCATGACAACCTTGCACGAGTTTCACATTTCTTTCATCTTTGTCGTCTTGATCAACATACGTTCCTTATTTATCTTCAAATTGCATCAATACACCCTCAATAAACTGAACTTTTCAAAAACACTATAGAG